>JAFIRS010002019.1:0-262193 GCA_018342105.1 Gonioctena quinquepunctata | reverse complement strand
GCTCCACAATTTTGGGACAATGTCGGTAAATTGTAATGCACAGATCAAAAAGTTAGGGGGACGTTGTTTTTGGAATTGGAATAAACACCTTTTTTCCATCATCTGGAAATCCGAGTTTATAGACAGACGTTCACGATTTTTTTAAATAGGGCAAAATATAGGGAAAAAATAATCTAATAAGATAATATCAATTATGGCCCCTTTTGGCTTTTTTTTTGATGTTAAAAATTTTTTGAGTAACTTCGTCCTCAGTGGCGGGATAAATTTGAACAATCTGAATTCTTTTTAAAATTTTATTGTAATAGGTGATCATTTCTCGTTGTTTTTATCCCCGGTTTTTTAAAAGTATTCATTTATTTCATCAGAGTGCTTTAAAATTTGACATTATAAATTTTTTTTTGATAAGTTGTAGATGTCTAAATAGCGCCCATTTTGCTTATCATGTTTGCCATTTGTGAATTGATGTTGAATATAAGTTTTTTTTTTTTGCCCTTAGGGAAAAATTTCAAATCTTCATAATAGTTCAGTAATTTTTTTCTTTATAATTTGTTTGATCAGAGCCCTCTCCCGGGGAAAATCATGACTCAATATTATTTGTACCGGGGGACATGGGGGTTTTCCCGAAAATTGTCATTTTGAGGTCCATTTTATAAAAAGGTTGGCAGCAAAAAATAGTTCAAAGTGTAAAATTTATCATTAATATCAGTAGAAGTCAAAATAGTCTATCTATATTAAGTTTTTGTAAATCCATTTCAAACTTTTGCAGATCAAATTGGGAAAAGTCTCTATAGGTTTTTTGTTGGGCAGTTTCTGGGGCTATCCCTAGGTTTAAAGTTGATTCAACCATATAGTGATCGGACATATTCGAGGCGTCAACAACTTTGCAGTCCACAACATTGATGTGTTTACTGATTATAATGTAATCGATTGAAGTTTCGGATGTAAACGTGATCCGAGTTGGTTCAGATACAATTTGAACAAGATCTAATTCATCAAGTATAGCGCTGAAGTTACGAACATGTGGATTCTGTTGATCCAGAAAGTCCAGGTTGAGATCCCCTGTACAGATCACATGATCAAATTCCAAATATAGGGAGGAAGAGTACTCAAAGGGGGGCCAGTGGGGGGATTTAAAACCGGTTCTGGGTCTCCCCACCCAAGACGTCACGTGTGACCTTGAATGGGTTCGGTTTTGCCCGTTGTGTGTTTGACCTTGAGATTTGACTTTTAGATTTGTCATTGAGTTTTGATATTGGGTTTGGTCGACTTTGAGATTGACTTGACGAATATGACCTTAAAATTCATAAATTAATTTTTGACTTTGAGATTTGACCTTGAGTTTTGATGTTGGATTTGTTTCGGCAACCAAAGATTTGATCTCGATGTTTGTTTGACCTTGACTAATGTTGTGGTGTAGGCATACATATTCTGTGTAGTCATGCCCTTCATGAATCCTTGCACTCCCCAAGCGAGGGGGGCATTCATCCTGTGAAGAGCTAAAGTGAACTGCAGTATTGATGAGTGTGTTGATAAGTGCGTAATGACCTTCAAGCCCAAATCTACTGGAAATGGAGTGGGGATGTCTCTTAAAAAAATGTGGGGGATCGTTGATGAAAATCAGATGTTAGATAATATCATCAGAGTGAATACAGAGTACGAGAAGTTTCTCAATTCAGTGGGGTGTTTTTTTTATAAGGTGAAATAATCTAAAAACGTTTTACTATGTTTTTTTCCCAAAAAAAGTTGTAGATTTGAAAGAGAATCAATTCTTCAATAATTAAAAAGAGAGGGGAAAGGTTTTTGAACAAAGACCAATATCATCATTACCCATCGGTAAAACTTTCAACATCTTGGTATGACGATTTGTATAACCCGATAGGGGAGATCTATTCTAATGACATTACGTGATGATAATGATACTTTATTCAAATCATGGTTGTAAAAAGGGGTATTTCGGATGAATTCAATGCGGACGATGTCAGTTGCATAAATGCTTCAGATTTCAAATATACAATAACATTTTGGGCCCAGAGTCCACAAGTAGCGGGGGGTTTGAGACTCGTCCTCTAGTAAATTCAACTACATAAATAAATAATATTGTTTATATGTTAATGTTAGGTTATAGTGATTTTTATTTTGTTGAATATAGAATTTTCTCCTTTAAAAAAATAACTTGGGAGAAGTACTATTTTAGATCCATTTTCTGATGTAAGTAAAATTTTTTGGGAATATCAATGGAATATATTAACAATTTTTTTTTTTTCTTTCAGTTTTCAATATGTGGATGCATTACTCGAATCAATGTTGGACGGAAGCCGTGGACATCAATACAGCCATCGAAAATTGAACTCCTACTTGAATGCTTTGAGTCAAGATGTCCTGCTACAGTCTATGTTTTTGGGGGATGAAGTAAAATCAAAGGTAATTTATCGAAGTACGTCGGGGGGGGTACAATACGTGAGAATTAAACCCAAAAGGAGCCTTAAACTTGCAACAATTCTGTGAAGAAATGATCAAATTGGATCTGGAAGGATTTCCCCACACCTACCATTCTACCTGATGACATCATCGAGAAATATCAACTATATGATGAATATGATGATGAATATGATCATGTAGATATTTGATATGAAATAAAACATATATTTACAAAATCTTGTTTATTTATTTTTTTTACACATACATTATTGAAAACTTAAAAATATTCAGATAAAAGTAAAAAAAAATTAAATTTGAACATTTCAAAGGGGAATTACAAACAGAGCCATCAATGCATTGAAAAGCCCCAGAAGGTATCGTGTATAATGAGTGCATAGACTTTGGTGTTGGCTGGAAATTTTTTTTTTTCTTGTTTCGAACTCACGTATCCACTGTAGATGATTTTTGTAGCTGGTTGATGTAAACAATCAATGATGAACAGGGATTCTTTTGGGTCTTCAAAGGTCCATAAGAGCTCCACTCATATCTTTGTCATAATAACTACGTTGGAAGTCCTAAATATGCATGTAAGAGAGAATGGTTTAGTCAGGTTCCAACGCTCATATGGGTAGACTTCAGAGTTCAAATACACTCGGATGTTTTTAAAGTCAGCATTTATGAATTTTTGTCCCTCCCGTGCTCTTTTTTTTCGGATGCAGTGGTCTGAAACCAATAATTATGAAGCGAGGTGTTTCCCAAAGGGGGTTGGTTGTTTTTTTTTTGCCCATATGTCTGAAGATGTGCTACGCAATGAGGGTAATTCATAAAGATCCCCCATACGATGAAGCCAACTTGATTTTTGAATTCAGACCACTCTTATTTATTCTACTGAATAATTTGAGCTTCTCTTGTCATTGAAAAACATGTTTTATTTTCATTCAATCTTTGTAATTTCAAAGAGGCTCAACGTCTCAATATGAATTCTTGAATGAACGCTATAATCAAAATCAGTTCTTGTTTTGCATTCAGAATCTCTTCTTATAATCCTCGGCAAAACCATCAAATTTTGAGAGGAAGTTTCCACTGAATAAATGACTGGAATGATGTGTTGTTTTGGTGGGGAAAAACATCCGGGCAAAGTGGTTGATGACATAAACTTTCGTGGATGTTATGCCTGGTTTTCGAACAACGGCAACCTTTTCCACCCCTTTCATAGGGGTCTCATCGAAGGGAATGCAAAGCATTGTTGGAAAGATAGCATACTTTGTTCACTTCTTTTGGAATGAATTTTCCCTCAATGTAAAAAGAACTTCGGCAATTCTAGTATTACATCTTGATTGTTGATTGCAATTCAGTTTCATCTGAATTCTTGAACAATGGTGATCCATACGGCTTATAGGATCTCTTGGAGACTTTGAGAATGATCGACCACTGGTTCTTGAAAATATTCAACTTGCCCTTTTTTTCCATACCATTTTTTGTGGGGTCGGAGTCAATTGGTTGAAAATTAAGATCTCTCGCGGCAATTATGTCTTTGTCGTTAAACAAACTTGGGGAAAAAAAACCTTCTTCCTGGGCTTTTTTTTTTTGATGATATTTGATGAATGACGATCTTTGTTTGGGTGAAAATATTTCGTATTCACTGTTTTGTCGTTTGTTGTAGAAAAACCCCATTACATTCTTTTTGTAATTTTAAAAATTTTCCAATATGAAACTATTTCTCCACATTTCAGAAATCAATGAGATTATTTCAATGATCCAATATGCGAAACAATGTCGATGACGACGCCCCTTCGGGCTGATGGGCATATAAATAATGTTGTTTGGCTCTTTTGTTATATTATAAACCCGCTCAACATCAACGTCAAATGAAAGAATATGATTCTCTTCTTCTTCTTTTAAATAGATCCTGAAATGAAAATGAATAATCAGAATTTTAAATATTCACGGAGATGTAGATTCACCCATGCGATTTGCTGAATTCTTCTCCGAATCCCAACAGGGATGCTTTTTTGAGTTTTCATGTTTTCAGGTTCACACATCTTTGATTGCATCCCCATTTGAATGTATTATTGTTTGCTCAGGCTGAAAAATTCATCCAATGGTGTCATTTTCGCGCCATGAAATAGATGGAATTCAAGTTCCGTTGAATAACAGCATTTTTTTCTTCTATCATATGCGCCACTTGGTTTTTTTATAACACTTTTTAGAACTGACTGTGGCGGCTTTTTTTTGCGGGAATGAAAAAAGGGGTGATCAAGTTGTTTTTTTTTTCCGTGACATTGTGGATTGTTTTTGCATCCATAGAATCCCAAAGCCCCAATCCATAACGGCTATTCTTATCCAGCTCAATGGGTGGGTAGAAGTCTGCCTCAAGACACTGGAACAGCTTGTAGCTCGAACTTTCTTGACATGACTGAATGCATTCATATGATAACAAATCATTTTATTGTTGTTCACAACACTGGGAATTTTTCTTGGGTTTCCTCGGTGGCATTGGTTTAATTCAATTTGGGATTGTTATGGCGCCAATATTACAAATCATCGATGGTGCAATAACAAAAAATTTCCGAGGTATGGGGTCCGTCATTCACACCCACTGGAATTGGTTTGTTCCAACACTTGCATTGTCCATATGACATAGCAATTTATATTTTAAAAAATATCAATATCCTCTTGAAGGTGTTTATTTCCCCAAATGCAATTCATTAGCTGCAAAAAGAAATCATGCCTCTTTGGGCATATCTGCAGGTTGACCTTTACTCATTTTTCAAGCTGCGTAATCTTGAATATGCGATGGGGAAATCTCTTAAATTTTTACCTCGATCCATTTCTGGCGTGAAATCCATTTTGTTTTTTTCGTTGATTGGAAGGGGAAACTTCAAGCATAAGTGTCCACACACAACTGTATTGTATTTCTGCTCACGTTCATAATTATACAAAATTTTTTTTTTCGACTGCATGCCTCCCCGGAAGTAATGGACCAACTCCACTGGTGGGGGTAGATCTCCCTGTCAATATTTTTATCTTCAATTTTCCTGTATGCCACCCAATGTGTTCCTCGACCGCTGAATCCATAAATTGATGATGGGCCGTTCATGATTACGTGGTCCTGAGGTTGGCAAATTATCACGCATGAACACACCATGAAAGTGTGGAATTTTCATGTTTGGCATTTTAATCTATAACGGAGGGTTTAAGGGTAGGGGGATCAATTGGGTTTTTGTAATATGGTTTGAGATAGATACCGAGGCCTTTGCGATATGGTTTCGAAAATAGCTACCCTTTCCTAAAGCTATCGCCTCCATCTTTCTGTTATGATGTTTTCCTCTTTCAGATCATTCCTGCTCGCACTTGCTGGGTTATAGCTCTGCTTATCCTTTAAACAACACCAGAAACTCCCCAAAGCAGATAATCGGCAAAATTTTGGGATCAATGGTAAAATTCCAAACTTTGGAATAGGTATTTTGCGAGGTGTGAATTTTTTTCTTTCCGCCTGCTGCTTTCAAATATTTCGATGCTTTCAATGCCATTGTTGTGGGCCAACTCTATTGTTTGTCACGAATTGATTACCACCAGCTTTATGAATTCATCCCGAACTTTTTTTCAATTCCTGCTCCCAATGCTCTTTTCTGATTTTATTTCGCCCCCCCTTTTTTTCGATGATTTATTTTTCTCCTTCGTTGTTTGACATTGTTCATCACAACCCATACCGAAACGCCTTTTTTGCCTTCGTTAGTTGGCGGCTGCTCTCTCTTGCGTCCTTCGATTTGACCCTATCCAAGCACTGTATTCAAGTTGTTTCTGCTTTTTGTCTAGCTTCAATATCGTCGAGATTCTCCAGTATTGAAAAATTTGTGTGTTTTTCAGGCCCTATCTAATTTTGATGCCTGGATCTTGCGTCCAATCGTTTTTTTTTTTAATTGGTTTCCCGGGGCCACAATATTGATATCCTCCGGTAAATGCAATTCAAACGGCAATTTATTTATTTAAAAAAATTCCAAAAACCTCGATTTTTTTTTTATTCGATCTGCTTTTACGTCTGCTCCGTGTGGTGGTAGACATTTAAATGAAACATATCTCCCCACATCTTGCACTAATAAGTTAATAAGTGTCGAACCGTCAAACAATGCATTGTCAAGCAAAAGAAGAGTTTGAAATTAAGATAATTTGGATGAGAAAATCGGGACTGGATTAAATGGAGCAAACCCCGGGAGACATGGCCCCTACTTCCATCATCTGTTCGCTCATTAATCATCGGTCCGTCAAATTGTGGAAAGACAAATGCCATGAAAATTCTCTACTGACACACCCACAAGGATTGCGATTTGCAAACGTTTATCTCTTTTTCAAAGTCACGTTGAATCAACCGAAATATGAATACTTGCGCAATGTTTAGCGCCAATAAAGGATTGGGTTTCTTCCATTCAGTAATAATGCAGACATTGTGCAACCCTCTGATCCCAAAACCCAAAATTTCCCAGTGTTCATTTTGATGATGTGATTTGTGAAAAGCAGGATATTATCGATCATATTTTGTATGGGACGCCATAAAGATGTTGATTGCTTCTATCTTGCACAGCCCTATTCACGAGTCCCCAAACAGCTAGTGCGTGACAATACCAACTTCATCGTCATATTCAAAAAAAGCGAGATAATTTACATCATTTTTTTCTCTGATCACGTCTCGCCCGATGTCACATTAAAAAGAATTTCAAATGATATTATTATTGAATTGCTGGGGATGATCAATATGGTTTTCCTTGTCATTGATAAAGATCAAAAAGGGGTATGTGATGGACGATATCGCAAAGGATTTGATAGTTTCATATATCCTTGATATCTCAATTCAAAAAAGACTTAAATCATTCATCGAACTCCGCCCAAGGTCACTACAATAAACTCGTCATCGAAATAATGAATCTCTTGCGAGATGAATGGCGAAAACAAAATGGTTTGAAACGTCAACTAGTTCAAGCGCCCGAAGCTGTTCGACAAAAAAAAAATTTCCCAATCAAAGTGGAAATGTGGAAAAAAAAAGATTGCCCTCAAAAAAACATGATCCTATCACAAAACCACTCAATGCTCTTTCTTCTGCCAATTGTGAAACCGTCTACACCTTCTCGATCCATCAAACCCAAACCCCCAAATTTGGGGGAAAAAACAATCTTTCAGCAGCGATACATCATTTTCAGGTATTGATAATGAAAAATCAAAAGATGTGGATGGCGAGAAAATAGCTACAACTACCCTATTCGAAACACCCACTTCATCAATGGGGGAGTTCACGAGTTTTGGGGAATCTTCAGCAATGGTTTGAGCCCAAAACAACATTTGAAAAATATTAGAAATGGAAAAAATTGAATATGATGTGAATTATGGTGTGGTAAATTTTCCACGAAAACATTTTAAAAGGGGGAATCTAGAAGTCCGTTTTGATGATGGAAATATTTCCTTTTGGGAGGGTTTACTATGCAATTACGTCAATACCCGGCACTTCAGTTTTAAATACAATTTGATAT
The DNA here is from genome assembly GCA_018342105.1 of Gonioctena quinquepunctata. NCBI lineage: Eukaryota > Metazoa > Arthropoda > Insecta > Coleoptera > Chrysomelidae > Gonioctena > Gonioctena quinquepunctata. Next base: position 254,253 of record JAFIRS010002019.1, on the reverse strand, counting down.
TCCTCAAAAACCGCCTGGGTTGGTGATGTAAAATTCGAAACACATATAATGAAATTTTGGATTTTACGAAAGCACTGTAAAAAAAGTATGAAGTCAAAAATGGAATAAGATATGAAAATCAAAAGAAATATCAAGAAGTCATAAGACCACTTTTGGGAAAATCGAGAAATAATTTCCCAATACATTTGTGAATCAAAGCGGTGAAGGGAATCAAAAAATTAAAGTTACAGAAAGTGTTTACATCAAAGCCGAAGAATTATGTATACTGGAATAAACCTAAAGAGTTAGTGGATCGTTTGCGATTGTTAATTGCTTCGAAAGCATCTGGTCACACAGGACATGAAAATGGGGATCATATCAATAATAGAGGAGCTACGTGAAGAAGGTATTATATATTGATACAATTTTATTGAACAATCACTTCATCATTGCGATATCATCAGAGAACAAGAAAAAAGAATGGCTAATAATATCAAACGTCATATTATTGGACGAGTTACATAAAACCAGCTCGTCGTAACTTCAAAAAGATCAACTGTCGTCAAAGGTAGAAGATTTGTGGCAAATAGATCTGGCAGAATTTCAACCTTATGCCAAAATTTAAAAAAGGTTATCGATACATTTTTGGGGGTCATCGATTGTTACTCTAAATATTTGTGGACAAAACCAGTCAGAACAAAACCGGTGAAGATATAACTGATGCCATGGCGATGGTATTGGAAGATGCTAAATATTCTCCGAAACATTGCAAAGCGATCAAGGAAGAGTTTTACAATGCAATTTTTCGTCATTGATGGAGCGAAAAAATATTAAACATTATTCCACTTTTAGTACTACAAAAAGCATCTATGGCTGAAGAGTAATTCGAACAATCAAAACTTGGATCTATAAGGAGTTTTCAATGAATGGAAATCATAAATGGTTGGAAATCCTTCCAATCATAACGCATAGATATAACCATAAGAAACATCGCACAATAGGTATGAAACCCATCGAAGTTAAAACCACTACAAAGTTGAAAATCATCAAAGAAAAAAAAGAAAGAAGATGAAAAAATCAAGCCAAAATATCGAGTAAATGACATAGTTCGTATAAGCAAGTATAAAAAATTTATTCGAAAAGGGGTATGAAACAACTTCACCACGGAATTATTCAAAGTCGTCAAAGCCAATAGTACATATCCACCAACATAAAATTCTCGAACATGGATAGAATCCTATTCAAAAGGGTGCTTCTATGAAGCTGAATTGCAGAAAACTCAAAATCGGACGTGTACCTTGTCGAGAAGATATTGAAGAAAGGTCAAAAGTGTTTGTCAAATGGTTAGGTTTTCCAATGAACACAATTCATGGATCTCAAATAATGCCATTTTGTAATATTTCTATATGATATAATGTTTTGAAATAATAAACTAGTTTATGCTTCAAAGTATTTTTTATTTTAATTGTCACAACCCACACAATTACATTTGCACATTCAAATTCAATATGTTTCAATTCAATACATTTATTAAATAAAAACTATTCACTATCACTGTGAAATACATTGTTCAAGTCATTTATGCACTTCTGGTATGTCATCATGACAGCTTCCTTGGTGTTGTGGAATTCATTCAGCTCCTTCTCGCATTCTTGCGCAAATCATCGTTATTTCTCCGCTCCACATCAACGGCTAGCAGAGAATCATATTGATTTTCAACTTTCCCAAGTCTTTCTTCATGATTGCAATGCGCCCCTGAAGTATAGCTATAGTTTTCACGTCCTCTTGCAAACTTTGACCCTTTTTTCGTCGCACTGAGCAAGGACTGCTTTCTTATCAAGGATGCCTCTTTTCACCAACTTTTGAATTCCAACACATTTCTGCAGGGGCATACGATGAAGATCAATGAAATTCAATAGTGACGTTGATATGGGTCTGGGGTAAGAATGATGATGGTGCTGTTCTCCTTGAATTCCCTTTTTTTGACCTTCCTTTAGCCTTGGAGAAGCGGGTTTTGGAACCACAGGTCGGTAACATCGAGTGTATTTCGCCTCTATTTTTACCCGTCTTATTTTCTCTTCCTCCTTATTGGGCAGCGAAGAACAGGTTGGCAATAATTCAGATATTCCAATATCACGCTCCAAATAATCAATTGTTGTTGCTGCTGCTGTTGTTGGTTCATCAGTCATCATGATAAACTCGGCCATATCAAAATCCCGCAAATCATCTGGTGTTGTAGTGTTGGAATGTTCAGGTTGACCCAATTCTGCAATACATCATTTGACAAATACTTCTCAGCTCCATCACTCAACAAAGTTGATAAAATGCTGCAACTTTTCGGCGGTATTCATTTCAATACTTTAATGATATTTTCAAACTCAATGTAAGAATCAAAGATTGAAACTTTAATGTGATGTAGTAGGCATGTGTGTCACCTTTTATCACATATTTTCGACACTCTCCTTCCATCTACACTCATGTGTGGAGGGTACTCCCTACTTCTAACTGTATTCTCATATTCATTCGATATCTATAAATTGAATGGTTTCTGATTCATTCCTTCACATATCATCCAAAATGTCTAAAGTTATATGTGAAGCTGACTCTACCACTGGTCCATTACAACCCTGGTAGTCATACCAAATCCTTCGAATAGTGCATCTATCCAGGACAATCAAGTCAGTTCAACTTCAATGACTATAGAAGAGTTGATGCGAGAAGGACGGCAACACCCTCCCGTCCGCCGTCATATGGGATCATAATTTGGAGCGATGGGTGCCCAATGAAGAAGATCTTCAAGTCAATATACCTGCAGAAGATTCAAAGCTATGACTCGGACGAAAACAATATATCTGCAATCGGATGAAGAGGTCGACTCGGATGATTCCATAGATTTTTTATATCCTTAACATGTATGAATAAAATATAATAAAATATTTCTTTCTTCATCGTGTCCAGATAATCCACAACGAAATATATATATATATGTAATATTCAATATAATCACTTCATTTGAATTATGTAGTTTGAATAAGTCACATCCGCATACACACACACACACACGTACACCACTATGAAAGAGTGATGATAAATGAAAATAATAATGAAACCTACTATTTGGTAAATTGGAGTTATGCATATAAAATGCAAAAAAAGACCTATTGGCAATATGTGGCAGCAGATCGAATGAGATTCCGTAGAAGAATATATGTATGCTGCTAACATTATTGATCTCAACATTGAATTCTGTTCATAGATTGAAAATGTTCCATCAAAGATTTTGTGATTGTTAAATAAATGTATAGTATGAGCTATATAACATCATGTTTCATTTTCCCAAGTGAGATCGTATATTTGTCCCTTTTATATATATATATATAAATGTTTGATTTCCCAAAAATATTTGAAAATTAATACTTGATAAAGTGAGAGTGGCGCCCACCCACCACTGGATGGTGCTAACCTCGCACCATCCTTGTGTATTCTACCCATGAGAATGTACACCCCAATATCTATTTTACCCCTCACAAATAATCATATAAATCGCCATAGAATACGCGTTAGGAGCACAACCACAATTTTCGTTGCATTCGTGGACGTTTTCAGCAAATCCCAATCGATGGAAACTTCAGATTCGTCAGAAGACGAAGTGGATGAAGTCTGAGTCTGAATCTGACTCATATGATTGAGCGGAAGAAGAGCTCACTTCATTCACTTGAATGGAGCCACCACCAGCTGCAACTCCAATAAACTTGGTTGTGGTGAATCACCACGTTCCAATATATTACTAGTGGAATCGGCAGCGGCTTTGGTTACTTCTGACATGATGTTCAGAAGTGAGGAAATGATCGACGTGTGATTGTATTTATATCATTCAGAGAAGTGGAGGGGGATATGTCAGGAGTGGGATAAAGCGTGGAGTAAGAATGTAGTCGATCATTCAAGTTTTGAATAGGCTTATTTCCATAAGTAAATTTAAGAATTATTTTTTTGGTAAATTCTGAATGTGATTTTACTTGGTTTTAGTTTTTTGGTTATTCTTAACTTTATAACATTATGTTCTCTGTTCCCAAGTGATATTGAATTATTGGGGAAAAAAAAATAAAATTTGATATATATCATTTGTGTGCGCACCGATGTTCTTCAACTTTCATCATTTTGATTTTTAACTATTTTATTATTCAAAAAATTAATTCTTGGTGGAGTAGAGGTGGCGCCGCCCACCCGTGGATGATACCCCAACCATCGCATCATCCTGTGAGTACTACCTTCAAAATTTACCCTCAATAGCTACTCCACCTCTAATCTATAACAATGACATCATCGTCCGAGTCTATCATGATGACATCATTTTCATTATTGTCGTAGTCTATCATGATGTCATCATCATCATCATCACTAACCCCCAACACTGTCGTCCTCCATCGGTTGCATTACGGCGGGCCGTCTGCGTCCGGTCTACGGAAATGCATTAAGTCCCACCACTCATCCTGCTCATTTCTTTCCCACTCCGCATCGCTCACACAGCCGCAGAACTGATTGCAAACTATGGTCTTCGTCCATACCTTCCTCATCCTGAACCACCAATCGTCATCTCCAGAAATGATCTTCTATCTATGGTTGATGACGAAGATGACTCTGAATCAGAGTCCGATCCCCAATCCGTTGGAGGTCCTGAAGTTGATGCTTCCATATCCATATGGCCACTAGTAGAGCTAATCTCCACGACTTGGATGGGACCATCATCCACTGGTAACAAACTTGGAGGTGGTGAATCACCACGCTCCACACATATTCACTCGAGTCAGCAGAAGCTTTTGTTTCCTCTTACATGATGATCAGAAGGTTGGAGATGATCGATGTGCGGCTCAATTTATATCATTGCAGAGGAGTTGACTGGATTTTAGTGAGTGGGAATGAAGTGTGTCGTAGGCATGTGCTTGATCATTTCTTGTTTCGATGATTCTAAGTTCTCCCAATTTATAAGAATATTTTATGTGTAGACTAAATGATATATTATTTCAACATTGATCTATGCTTTAAAGAAGGAAAATTAATTCGAGCTCAGACATGTTAGAATTATTTGAATGACTCAGAAAAAATCTGTTTTGCATTGTAACCAATTTCACCATATGCAGAAATGTTTATTATTTGGAAGTAGAAAATTGTAGGACTGTTATTAGGAAGGTAATTTATTCAAAAGGTCAACATCAAAATAAATTTATATTTAAAAATATACAATATATATAACAATCATTCCATTATTTCAAATGAAACTAACTATTGCAATAGCAACATATATCTCCAATTTCACCTGAAATATGGAATTTTGCAGCGGTCACAAAATTTCATCTCGATGTCTCTCAACTTTCTCCTCAGGTGTAGATCAATGCCCGACACCGCTGATGGAAATTGATCATTCCGCTGAATGTGGAGAAACATTCAAAACACAGATTCGCCATCCATTCCTCGTCATCACCTCTGTAATACTGTAGTTGACACATTACAGGATATCCTGGTGAGCAATCGATGCGGTATTGATCACCCTGCCTCTAGACAACACCTCATCCAGGTCGTCGAAGACGTCTTCACCTAGCCCCTCATCATCGGCAACCAAATGATCGTCTTCGTCTTGGTCTTCGTCAGCCAATGCTCCTCATCGTTGGCGGGGTCCACTGCCTGTTTGGTTCTACCTCTGCAGCATCTGTTTCACCTGCAGCATCTGCTTCTGCTTCTTCCATGAAGCCTGCTTCCTCTTGAATATTCAATTCTTCCATCATGTTGATGACTTCTTCAACTTCTCGTTCGATGCACATTTTGATAATTCTAAACAAGATACAAGTTTTCGAATGAAGTCCTACCATTGCAGGATTTAATTTATATGATTTCGATCTTAATCCACTCAAGAAACTCACACATGCGAAACTTGAATATGAGTCGTAGAAATAACTTCAATACCCTCCCAAAACATGCACTCGCCTAAGGCGTGTAAACATCACCATCCTGCATATTGCCAGCGCATGCCTCTACATGGACTCCTCCTCCGAAGAGTGGGAAAAGGCATAAAACTACGAGTGCTGGATCGAAACAATCATTCCTTCGACTCTGCTCGCTGGTATCTATCTAACATTTTAGCTTTGTTTCAGATTTTCATCATGAAGAAATCCACCCCATCGCAGGATGCTTCCGCTGCACTGACCATCATGCAAATTATGACTTTGGCTCGCCCTGATGAAAATGAGAGTTGTGAGGATGTTGGTGTGGCGGGACCATCCCAAATGGAAGGTGGAGTGATTCAGGATGATAGATTATCACAATGTTCCGAATGGAATAACCCATTGCCAGCTCTTTTGTCACCCGTACCATCCCTGAACGACGCTGGACCATCGAGGTTGAGCATGAAGCGCAGGTGTTCGGATTCCGATGACGAATTCACCACGAGACCTCCTTCGGTGAAACAACTAACCAAAAGCAGGCTCCTATAAAGGAAAAAGTCTCCAAGGAGGATCTGCCAAGTGTTCGGGACTGCAGAAGTTTAAGGATGGTGTGAGGGAAAAACAGCCCATACGCCATGCCACTGACGGGCCGCCAGTAATAGGCGGCAGCGAAATGTAGTACCGACACAGCCATCGTGGTGGAATCCCTAGCACCGGTGGCGGCTAAACCGATCGATGGTAATTATCGTAGACCATCTGTTGCTTCAGCTGAACCTATACCAACATCGTCCAAGGTCGAAGGTGGGAAAAGTTGGAAAGTCGAATCATCATCGTCTTCAATTCCAGACATTGCATTTGCATCGTCCATTAATCGAGAGTTGAAGGAGATAATGGATAAGGTTGAACGGGGGGTCGAACGTTCTCGTCCATCTTATGACAGATGAGTCAACTTCAATTAGAATATGATGAACTCCTTCGACAGGCTTCAAAGTGAAGAACGAATGGAAGAATTGGAAAATTGAATGCCAATCGCGAGGCTCAATATCAGCGAAATTTAACAATGTTTAAATTTCATGAGGGTGTATATAAGGAACATTGTGATAAATATCTCAAATAATATCTAATAATGTTTAGTTGATAACTTTGAATAGTGTTGATTTTCCTAGACTTCATAAAGCAGATTGGAGTGTACATTTGATTTTTTTTATATTTGGAAAAATATACTAATATCACTAATATTTTTTCTTACAGATCATTGCTACAAATATTGTTGGTATTGAGATGGTGAGATAGTTGACTTGTAATTTATTTTCTATGGCATTTTTTTTTTTTGGTCTGACGAAATATCGATTAATGTTCTGAAAGTTGTCACTTTTTTTTTTTGGTAGACTACGGAGTCAAGACCGCGGAGCGGTCTTGGCACGCACCGCTACGCGGCGCCAAGACCGCTCCGCGGTCTTGTTGATTTTTTTTAGACCGCGGCTTTTTACCCCGTGTAAAAAACCGCAGTTCGCGGTTTCGCGGTTCTCGGTTTCGCGGTTCCGCGGTTTCGCGGAGTAGTTTCGGTGACCGCGAAAGAAAAAATTAATCTGTGATCTCTGGAATAAATTTTACCCGTTTTTGCATCCGCGAAACGATAATTGCACAAATTTCTGATTCGCAGGCGCAGATTGAAAATTGAATTATTTTGAGGATTCACTACTTCTATTCAAAATGAAACACAATAGTATGCCTCAATACTTTTATTTTCTCATTACTTATGTCAATGCTATATATATTAATTATTTTAACAACTCAACTATGCATTTTCCAGTTAATTTGAGTATTGCGAATGATATTATTCAGTTATTTCAGCACTCAATAATGCGATTAAATAATCCAATCTACTTTCGGAATTCATGCCATATTCTTGAGAAAAGATTTAACTATGTTATTACATATACGAATAGTTTCATTGGGATCGCACTGATAGAACTCAATGTCATTGTGACCCCAAGGGAGGGTTTGTGTTGTATTGGGAATTATGAATCTTTTATCATCATCATATGATAGTGCTACTTTATTTTTCAATTCCGTAAACATATCATGTGAGATGCTTCTGAATGAATTCATCTTCCTAAAAATTTTACCACCATTCTCAACTATTTTCTTGTAATCCTCCAATGTCAATTGATTCTTTATCACAGATCTCTTTACCCCTTTGGCTCTCTTTACTTCTGTTGCAAGAGATTGTACATAGTATGCCTTGGCACCTGTACCATAAAAACTAATTATTGGATCATTGGGAAACTCATCTTTGAAATTACCCAAGACTGAATTTGTTACAGGTATGCCGAATTTATTATGTTCAATGTAATTAGATGTGTCAAATCTGCTTATATTGGTGCTGATGAAATCATAAAAATTGTCGGTATTTACTTTCAGAATTAGAGAATCTGTATCGGTGTAGAGCAGAGAAGCATTCTGACCAAATTCTTTCTTTATACATCCATAGTAAAAATCATACATTACAGTCTTGGATAATTCCAAAACACAGAATCCCAAATACAATGGTTTGTCGTAATACACTTTCACTTTACCCATTTGAATCGCAACGAAATTTTCATTAAAATTGTGCAACTTTTGAAGTTTGGTCGTGCAATCAGAGCCCCTGCTCCCATACTTCGTGAACATTCTGCCAATGTGTGACAAGCCTTACATCAATCCTATTGTCAACATTTTCCATCGTTTTGCCATAAACTGCATTGTTCATTAGCTTATAGAAATCTTTCTCAGACTTATTATTAGATCTATTACGCATTTGAGTGTTGAGATCGATGTAAGGCTTCATCCAACATGACTGCTTGAATCTTAGGATTCTGTGAGTATGCATAACAATCAAACCATTATTGACAGCCTGTTTCAAGTTTTTATAATGAACCACATACTTTCGCTTATCATTCAAATTTGGAATCAATTTTGGAATTTTGCTTTTGGAATTTGGTGGCACTATACTTTCTACCAGAAAGGAAGGTCGGAATGTTTATCGTGCAATTCTTGAGGATAATGTATGTCAACTTCAAGGACATATCCATATGGATAATTGTCTGCAACAGCCATAATGTCTAAATTTGTGATTTCTTCTAGTTAACCAAGTGAAATCAGATGTAGGTAATGAATGATGATTGCTCATTGGGATCGAAATCAGGCATGAACTTATTATTTGCTATATGCTTCCTATCGCTACATTGACTAATACCTCCACGGATACCTTTTTGAAAAAATTTATCATATCAATGTCAGTTAGCAGTTCAAGTTCAATATTTGTATATTTCAACATTGCATCCCAAGATAATCCAGGTGCAGTATAATATTGAGCTGGATCCAACTTATATGTATCTAAACAAATCCGTCTAAAATTCTCGAAAATATCACATAGTAGTAGGACATCAGATTTTAAATATAAATCCGAATATTCTCCAAGACTCTTACATTCAAATAGTGCCCAAACACGTTCGGCTCTCATATAATCTTTCTCTGATACATGTTCCTCATTCAAATTGTCATAAAACTGATTTTTGTCGGTAAATTAGGATGATCCAATTTATTGATGTTGTCCACAAAACTATATGGGAAAACACCTTTCTGCCTCATTAAATTGAATTTTTCTTTATCGGGAAAACATTTTAACATCTCTATACATTGCTTATCACTCAAATTTGCACCCAACTTTTCTAATGAACTTGACATGAACTTGAAGCTATCTATAAATCTCATTTTCAAAAAATTTTTCTTAATTTTTCCTTCTTTACTTTGATAGCTATGTGTGTAGAGATGTTTTGTAAACGAAATGTATTTTTCCTTAGTTTGGGGAATAACATCAACCTTATCCTTTTCCTCATACAATTCTTTAATGAACATATGGCAATCATAACCACTCATATTATGACATATAATGGGGATGAAATTTGGTATTTTGAAATTCAAATTACAGGCAGAGTGCGCTGCTGGATATCTTTTTCTCCCCGTGAGATGGCAGTGATCTCTGACTTTAACATCCCCTTCTGTGAAAGGTTTTTCACATATACCACAAGTGGTGGCATTATGAAATTCCCTTTCCTCTTCTGGGGTTTGTTTAGTCATTGGTTTGACATACCTCAAATGATTATTATATATATTTTCTTAAATCTTCTTCTATTCGCATTGTGAAAACCTTTGCGCATCAGCACCTCTATATGAAACAAATTTTGTTAATTTATCATCAAAGGAACATTTTATCAGATAAGCAAATGAGTAAGCTTCGTGTTGGAAGGTTCTATTCGTGTACGCGAGTTCTGGATTCGGTTCGGTGGTTTGTATAGGCTTCAGAATCGATTCAAAATCTGCATATACTACAAAGGTACATTCATTTGTCTTTCGAAATTTTCAAACATTAATGTATTACCGGCAACCATTTTCCCAAATTTATTTATTCTGAAATCAGTTTGCGGTACTGTTGTACATACATGATTACAATCGTGCATCTGGTGACGCAACAGTAATCGCTCATTCGAAAAGTACAATAAACATCCATCACAGAAATATTTTTTGTGTTCATGAGCTGAAATTTGACTTGACACCAATCTTGAGGATCTTTTATCCAACAATAATGACTATTTCCCACCTCATCTGTGATAAGCAATAAATTGACATGTCTTCTGAGTTTTCTCTGAGAGTATCGCAAGGGCCCAATCACCTCATATTTGACTCTCTTATTCTCAATCTTAGATTCCAAACCATAAACATTGACTGAAATATCATTCAAATACTCAAACATTTTTATATCACGTAATTTTACTGGAAAATCCATACCTGTTACATTCAAGACAGTCTCATAATGTGGATAGGATGACACCTCCGACACTTTATTATTAGTGGGGAATAATGCAGATGTCACGGCCCATGCAAAGCAGCATTGGTCTTCATTTTTATGTTGACAACACCTTTTCTTCTCTCAATGAATTCGGGAAGTTTCATGTATGATGATCCGCCAAGTGGACTGTATTTGTTTATGTTCACCTCAAGGAACATAATTTTCTCACAACTCCATCCTGAAAAATTACTTTTATTAAACCTTTCATCATTTGCAACAATTATAACTACAAACCTGAATCACGCTCCTCAAACTCCGTACTTTGGGCAATTATAATGTCACGAAATGCATCGAATAATCCATTCAAATCAGTTGATCGATCTGCTATACGATTGGGAGAATTGAACGAACCTTAATGATGTCTGTCAAAATTCCTGGTGTTTGAATGACATAACTTTTCCAAACACTTCCATGTTGACCTTGATGGAGTTGTGTAGTTTAATGTTTTGCTTGATATCATTGAAAAAAGGTGCATACTCTGTATACATATTCTCACTAGATACTCTGTAGCTGGAAATGCGACATTTGAATGCATTTTTAATGAGGTGTACACCACCACCCAAGTGAACACATGAATTCGTCCTGTGTGCGAGTGTTCTATTGTGAGAGTTGACTTGACAATATGGAAATGTCACATTACAACAATTACATGTATAGAGTGGTGCAGGTGGTGAGTCATCGCCATTGTTCAATTTAACTCGTTTCCCGTTGATGTCGACGTAGATTATCACTTCGAGTGAAATCTTTACCACAATCACACGAATACATTTCACCGACTTGTTTTCAATAGATCACTGGAGGAGACACTGATTCGAAATACTCTTCTCCTGGAATATTTCAGTGAAATACCCCCACCATACAACAAGTCCGATGCGATGCGCAATCTGTATGGATTTGAGGGGATTCTCTTGACATTCAGCGCACTCATCAATAATCGCAGTTCATTCTTAGCTCTCTCACAGGACAAACGCCCTCCTCGCTTGGAGTACAAGGATTCATGAAGGTCATGACTGCACAGAATATGTATGCCTACACCACAACATTAGTCAAGGTCAAACAAACATCGAGATCAAATCTTGAGGTTGCCGAAACAATCCCAACATCAAAACTTAATGTTATGAATCTCAAGGTCATATTCAAGGTCAAGTCGAATCTCAAAGTCGACCAAACCCAATATCAAAACTCAATGACAAATCTCAAAGTCAAATCTCAAGGTCAAACACACACACACTGCACACCTGCAACTATTCAAGGTCACACGTGACGTCATAGTGGTGGGGGGAGACCCAGAACCGGCTTAAATCTCCTACTGAGGCCAAAAAATTTTGTGATGGCCGATAAATAATTCCGATGAATCTGATGATTGTTAATAAAAATGCAGGTATTTTTTAAACTATTAGAGTTATTGGTTCGATCCTATTTTTTGGTATATATTTTGTTACTCAATAAGATCGTTTCCATTGTTGTATTTCCAATAGTTAATAAAATATGAAAGATCGAAAAATACAAAAGAAACCAACGATTTTTATAAACAAATGCATGTAACTAATGATCGAAGGTAGTTACAAACTTGTGTTTGAGCTCATTTGGAAGATACATTTATTCTCTATACGATTTTTTTGCATGTCCATTACCGTAACTCTAATAGTTTAAAAGATATAGAGCCGTTAATAACTATATAGACATCGAATAGTCGCTTTGATTTTTGAAATATACCAAAATAAAATGTTTAAAAAAAAATGTTTTACTTCATATTTTATTGTATATGGTTATTTTTGTTATTTTTTTTAATCTAAAGAATATATTAACATATTCGATAATTGTTTATAACAAATTGTTTATTTAATACAGAAATCGAATATGGATAATATTTTCAGTAACTTGTAGAGAATCGCGAGTCATTAATTTGAAGATAAAAAGTATCTCTTATTATTTTGTTTAAGCAATAGAAACATTTAAAAAATGTTTTTAAACTATTTTAAAAAAATGGAATTTTTTTTATTCGTTATGTTTTATAACAAATAAAATGGCAAAAAAACAAAAAAAAAATTATTTCATTTATTACAAAACAATTTTCAATAAATAGCGTTAAAAATCTCAATCAAATATTATATAATGGATTTGTTATTAACAAAATTGTATTTTGTTGTTAAATAATTCATAATTAATAGATTATAACGATGAAAAATATCACAAGTTGATAATCTAAATGAGTATATAAAATAATGTTAGGAGCTTTTGTTCAACAATTAACCGACAGGGGAACATTAACCGAAAACTCTAAAAAAAATACTCAATTAACAAAAGGCTCATTTTATGGAAAATCTGTGGAAATTTTTATCTTTAGCGGATTTTTTCTTTCGAAGGTCTAGACCAATTTTTTTTTAATTTTTCAATTAATATTTAATAATATAAAAACACATTTGCAACGGCCGGTTTCACGGCCGTGCGGAGCCATATTTTCAACATTAAATGAAAAGTGTGGATAATAGAGATAAAGTTCCAGGAGTCGACATTTTTGTTTGGAAATTTACTACCCTTTCAGAATCTTTTTATTAAATTTATTTAACGTTGATAGTTTCCAAGTTATTTGTTTATATGTTTTGCAATTGTTTAAGTGCGGGTTTGAGACTTTCGCACATTTGTCTCGATTACATTACGAATCCAATGAGCCCATATTTCAATTCTTAGTAGCAAGAATAAACACCTTGTGAACCAGACTCTGATGCGTAAATTTTGGTCAAATGTGTTTGCAGTTGAAATATAGTGATAAAAAATTATGTATATAGTCTTTCCCAGAAGATGTGTACTAATCGAATAAACACCGCCCTAAAACCCTCCACTTTAGTGAGACATTCAAACAATGCCGCTTCTTGTGACGTCATAAGTGCTCTCATTGGCATATTCCTGAGTTGCCAGTTTCATTAATTTTCGGAACTTCTGAGGAAATGTTATTCAGTTCCATCCTATGAATAAAACAGAGCTTGTGTCAGCATGTATTCTAGTGAAATGAAGACTTCGTATTTGATAGCTGTTCTGGATTTATTTTTTCTTGAATAATATGTACTACCCTAAGTACCGAGTACTATGTCACTATTTTTTCGGCCAGCTCACATTGTGGAAAAATATTATGAATAAAAATCAATTGGCAACGCTGTAATTCTGTAGGGTTCTCGGCGATCGGCGATACTTCAGAACTTGTTAAGTCACATCTTACAGCGGTTTCACATTTATTTGGGAATTTATTTTGGAAAAACTACTTCGACAAAAAAGAATCAAATCATCTAACCACTTTTGTCATCGTTCTGGAGATTATGGTATTTTTTCCAGGAATTAGTGATCTCGCCTATTAAAACCATCAATATCAACCACTGGTTTAATCGGTCATTCCACATATCGATTTTACCTTGAATCGGAACAGACATGATAAATTTCGCCCGATATTCTCATTAAATGAAAGTATTGAACGATATTTTCAAAGTCTGGAAAATTTTAAATTGATCGGAAATGTAGGAGTAGAAGGAAATTAAATAACATAATTTCAATAAAAACAAATTACATTTCTATAGTGTGTAAAACAAAAATGATTAAGTTACAAGAGAAATTCATAAAAAACGTGCAAAAACAAAAGGAAAGCCAATGCCAGAAGGGCTCAATTGCAATTACGTGTCAATTTAATAATGGATAAACACCGAGGAGAGAGGAAATTAAATTACATAATTTCAATAAAAACAAATTACATTTCTATAGTGTGTAAAATAAAAATGATTAAGTTATTTTAATACAAGAGAAATTCATAATAAATGTGCAAAAACAAAAGGGAAGCCAATGCCAGAAGGGCTCATTGCAATTACGTGTCAATTTACATACAATGGATAAACACACACACACACACACACACACGCATACAGGTATCAGCTACACTATGGCAACCCAAGCATATTCCGAACTTGAGGCACATTTGATAATATACTAGGTGAAGGTAGTGCTCCTTCTAAGAAATATTTAGCTATTTTTACTCTTGAAGTACACCCCGTTTAACAAGATATATTGATGTTTCACACTACGGCTACCTGAGCCACAATGTTGTGTGTACAAGTAATGTGTAAAGAGTTGTCATAGTGCAAAATTAGTAGCCATAGTGTCGCAAGTTCGTGAGGTGTGTGAGAGCGGTGTTGCCACATTTTATTTACTTTTTACCACGCCCACTTACTTACGTACACACGACTCTGTGGCTACTACAAGTTTATTATGCTTCTGCGCAGTGAGCAGTCATATCGTAAGTCGCAACATGAGCGAAAATTTCTTCTCGTCGATAACAAAGTTCATTATTGCGGCTGAATATCAGAAAATCGATGTTGACAATTGAACTTTGAATAATCAGAGTTGAATGTTAAAGGATGAAACATGAAGTTTAATGTTGAAAGTTGAATATGGAAAATTGTTGTGAGTTGAATATGGAAAATTGTTGAAAAATGAATCTTGAAAGTCATCTGTCAAAAATTGAAGGTTGTAGTTGTAATTTGAAAGTTGATGGTTGGAAATTAAATGATGAAATTCGAATGTTAAAAATATCATTTTGAAAATTGAATGTGGCAAGTTGGGAATTGAGTTAGTTGAAGTTGAGGTGTCATTTTGAATGGAGTTGAGTATAGTTGAATGTTCAGAATGTTGAAATTTTGAGTTGAATAATGAAAGTATGAAAAAATAAATTTTGCAAGAAAGTCGAATTATGCTTCGAAATGAAATATTTCGTGGAATCAAACTGATGATTTCATGAATGAGATCTGATTCCAAAACTGATTGTAAATTTTACATGAAAATCGAGGTAAAAAAAGGATTGAAATAGCAGTTCGAGAAAGTTTTCGAAAGAAAAAAACATCTACTTACTTATATTGGGATTGAAATTCGAATTATTGAATAAAAGCAAATTTCATGGAAAACTGATGGGTGGAATGCCAAATGAAAGCTTATATGATGCAGAACCCATTCAAATATATGAAAATTTTGAAATGAAAGAAATACAAAACTGCAAATATAGTTGTAACAAGTGTAATCATAAATAAATTCTTTTATATCTGTAATGTATCGAAATTCTCCTTAAATTCGATTTTTAGGGATAAAGTGTATGTACTAACTTACGAAATTTCGATTCAATCAGTTTCCTTATATTACAAGTCTCAAATCGTTAACACTGAGTGTTGAATTTTATGAGTTGAAATTCAAAACTTAAATGTTGTAAAACGAAGATACAATGAAGACATTTTGAAAAAGGTACATTTTGTAAAAAAAAAAAATATACTTTGAAATAAAAAATTCTATGTAAACATTAGGATACTATCAGATACTGCACCTAATACGGCACCTAATCTCGTGTAAGAGTCTTAAGTTCATTTATAATTATGGTAAGTTTGGTGATCCACAGATATGTTTTTCAAACGGTTTGGTTTGGATTAGAATCAATGAAATTATAGAAAAACTATTGCTTCCTCGCCAACGTTACGAACTTTAATAAATTCGTCATCAGGGCTCTGTAAAACTCATCGTTACAGAGCTCTGTTGATGAATTTATTATAGTTCGAAACGTTGGCGAGAAACCAGTAATTTTTCTTCGAAAACATTGATCCTGATCCCAACCGAACCGTTTGAAGTTCATTTATAATGATAAGTTGGAAATGGACTTTGGAGTTAAAGAGAAACAAAGAGTTCCTTGGGAATGAGGTGTTTAATGGAATGAGTTTTTTCGTGCAAAACTCCAAATTACGATTAAAATGTCGAAAAATTATAGAAAAAAAAACGAATTTCGTGGGATGTCAAATGAAAGCAATTATATTAAAAGTAAATTAATTTGCTGTAAATCCCCAAATGAATCAACTGAGGCCTCAAATTCCCAGTTCAACTTCGATACATGACACAATCACATTTATTAGTATGAAGATGTACAGTAAACTTCCTCTGGGTGTTGAAAAAGTAACAGCACTCAGTCCATTTAGAAGAAAAACAAGAAATTCAGTGAGTGATGAAGCCTACTATAATCTTGAAGGATATTTGGATGGTACACTGAATATCACTATTAATTGAGTATACATTTCTTTATTGATTTTTATATTATTCACTCACTACATTAGACTTGCTTAGCTTCTTGCAAAATCCATTCATCATATTTTTATCATTTTTATTGAATTGAATTATCATTTTACAATAAGTTTCTTGTAGAACTGCATGACAATTCATAATACGCTCGACGTAATTTAAAAATGTTAATTGAAAAAAAAATTGAAGTTGTTTTGTTTCATCACGAAAATTTTCAGGGCTTTCCTGAAGTACCTATGAAATGATTCCATTATAAATTTTTTTATCTCTGGTTGATTTTCGAAAATAAATGATTTGTTACACTCCAGTATCCATTATTGAAAAGTTTTTTCAATTTCGATGTATCCATTAAATCAGAAGATATCGAAAAACGTGCGTAGATAACTATAACCAGAATATCAGAGATGCTTCACTTCGAAATGGTTCACAATAGTTTTACTAGAACCCTTTTAAATCTAATTGGAGACATAGCACCGTAGGCGACTATATAAATCTGTGAAATGTGAATTGCTCATGATATATGGTGCACACTGCATTACGATAAATGTTTCCTTACCTAACACGTGCATAGGAGAATCCGCGGACAATTATCCCATTGTCATCTGCAGAAGAAAGTTCCGTCTTCTCTTGCACTTGCTTCGACATTATGGGAACTGGCAACAAGAAATTTGTTATAACCACCAGAAAAAAGCAATAAGAATTCCTTGCTGAATAAAATGCCCGAAATTATTTAAGATTAACGGAGGAGACAACTTCAAAAATGAATCCCTGAAATGAATGCGACGCTAGCGCCAGTGATATACGGTTGAACTAAAAACTTTTTAGAAGGGTTAGGAATGGGACCTAGTGACCTCCGAACAAATTTTTGATATTATTATTCCTGAACGCTCTAGAACCTATACGTTGTCACCTCCAAAATCGGAGTTGTTTCCGTTTTTGAGGTGAGCACTGAGGAAGGATTTTTGCAAATTTAACTCCTAAGGTGGTGAAAAAGGAATGAAAGTTTGTACGAAAATCTGTCAATTTTAGAATAATTATATCTGACAAACTGTCAACGTTCGAAGCTAAATAGAATCACATAAAGAAAACCAAGAAAAATACAAATTCTCGCGGGCACCAGCTATTGATAGAAAGATTTTTCTGTGAATTGAAAAATCCACGATTAAAATGAAGTTATTTTTTGTGAATTCTAACTTTCCCCGGCTAAAGCCACGCTGGACATTGAACTACATCTTATAGATATTCTGAAAAGGCCCTAACTATTGAGAATGTTTCCCTTTTCAACATGTATTGATCAATTATTGAAAATAAGTCAGAAATTCATAAAATAATAATTTCCTCTATTCAGGAAGACTTACTGTTACCTATCCTGCCATAATTAAATTTTTAAAAAATAAAAGTAATTATGTGATAATAAAAAAAATAAATATAACCCATTTTTGTAGGTCATGTTGATTTAGTGAAATAGTTAGTCTATATACCAATTTAATAAAGTTTTTCATCGGAGGAGTTCTTAAAAGGTTTATTTTTAAAATGCACTGAGTTTTGTAACTTTTATGGTTCTAATGTACCTGTGGTTTTTTGAAATGCAAATGTTCAGTGTCTTGTTCTTGGAAACTGCCGTTCCAGTCTGCAGCCCCCTTTGTTTGCTTGTGAATTCGTCCTCGGACTGGTATATGTTTGGAATGAGAAGGTAAGATTCGTTATGTACCTGGTTTTTATCAGCTTTCTGGTATTTTTTTGTGGTGTAGTGGAAATAACTGTGTTTGTAGCGAAATATGCTTGATTTTCCAAATACAATTTTGTTGAGTTTCTTCTTCCAAAAATATTTTCTCAATCTCTACGGCTTGATGATTTTTCTCCCTGGATACCACATATATTTTGTTTTTCTTGTCGAATTCTCGGTTTTCACGCACTTCCTGTTGCACTTTTCATTATTTTCGTTCATTTGACAGATTTTATTTACTAACAGTTTCCAAATACCTTACATATATATTCATGATATATTAAAAATCATTTTTGACGTTTTCTGTTTATATTTTCAATATTTATAATTTTGCATCAAGATCTTTCCTGGCATCTCAGTGGCTATTGTGTTCAGATCTAATTTCATAGAATGTTCCAACTTCAACATTTTGTTGTCTGCTTGTGCTCAAAAATTATTAGTGATTTTGTTTTCTATAAATTTTATAAATTTTGCCAATTGCTTGTCATGTTGAAAACATGTTTATTTAAAACATAGGTATCGACTATTATTATATAAGGTTTCTGAAAAACGGTAAAATCCTCAGAAAAACTGTAAAATAACATAGCATAAATGAGAATGAACTAAATATGAACATTTGTTATTTATGTGCTTTTTCAGTTTATAATTTTCATTTTAACTCTTAGAACATTCAACACGTACTTCTAAACATAACAAAATATTAATATATAATTCTAGTACTCATGTAGACTGCAGTGGGAGTTGGTGTCATAGTTCGGTGTGTACGACTGTACGAACCCAAGAATAATCCGAACTTATGGCAACTCTGTATAAGGAGTAATTACTCTTGTCGAGGAGTAGAAGAAGTGGACTGCGTGACATATATATATATATATATATATATATATATATATATATATATATGAGAGCAAAGAATATCGAGGGGACTGGTAAACAAAACGAAAGAAATTTAATGAGAAGTGTTAACCGTAGATACGTGTTTCGGGCTCTCGGCCCTCATCAGTACGGTAAAGAAGTGCAAGGATGAACAACACGTATGTCCATTAAATTTCTTCCGTTTTGTTTACCAGTCCCCTCGATATTCTTCCCTTTCATATCTATAATCCTGGACTCGGATGTCAAACAGGTAGTTATAGCTGCCTCCGTGGTGACGTTGGTTGTTGCCCTGGAATGCAGGGTCTGCTAACCGAAACCACAAATGTGCGGCTGGCTTCTGTTTTTTGACTCCGTTGATTTGTCGTTTTCCGCCAAGTGTTGTTCATCCTTGCACTTCTTCACCGTACTGAGGAGGGCCGAGAGCCCGAAACACGTCTACGGCTAACACATTGAGGTCTATGTTCTATATATATATATGTATATATATATATATATATATATATATATATATATATATATATCACCTCAAAAACGGAAACTGCTAAATTTGTCCAGAGGTCACTAGGACCCATTCCTACCCCTTCAAAAAGTTTTTAGTTCAACCGTATATCACTGGCGCCATCGTCGCATTCATTTGAGGTTTCATTTTTGACATTGTCACCTCAGTTTGTCGTAAATGACTTGCAGCCATTTTATTCAGGGCGGAATTTTTATTGCTGTTTTACTGGTGGTTTTAACGGATTTTTTGTTGCCAGTTTCCATAACATCGAAATCAGGTGCAAGAGAAGGTGGAAGAGTTGTCGTAATGCAGTGCGCACCATATGTCATGAACAATTTTTTCAAATAATTCACATTTCACAAATTTATACAGTCGCCTATGGTGCTATGTAACATTTCCAAATAAGATTAAAAATGATTCAAGAACAATCATCCTTTGATATCTTTCGACGAATTGATCGGATGACATCGAATGGGAAAACTATTTCGAACCATTTCGAAGTAAAGCATCACTGAAATTTTGGTTACTGTTTTTTACGCACGTTTTTCTATAACTTCTGATTCGATGGATAGATCGAAACTGAAAAGACTATTCATCAATGAATACTGGCGTGCAACAAATCCTTTATTTACGAAAATAAATCAGAGATAAAGAACGTAATAATGGAATCATTTCATAAGCACTCCAGGAATGCCTTGAAAATTCTCGTGATGAAACAAAACAACTTTTAATTTCTTTTTGTTTGACATTTTCAAAATACGTGTAGCGTATTATAAATTGTCATGCAGTTCTACAGGAAACTTATTGAAACTTATTGTAAAATGATGAGGTGGTACAACAATTTAATGATGAAAATATGATTCAAAATTGTATCAATCAGATGGAATGAATGGATTTTGCAAGGAGTAAAACAAGTCTAATGTAGTGAATGAATAATATAAAAATCAATAAAAAATTGTATACTCAATTGATAGTGATATCACAGTGTGCCATCCAGATATTGTCCAAGATTATAGTAGGCTTTATCACTCAATATATTTCTTGGGGAGTTACAGCAAACGGTTTGCAATTATTAGAATTTTTGTTACGAACACATTATCCATACTTTAAATATACTCACTTGAAACAGTTATGTCACATTAGCTTCCATTTGACATTCCACACGTTAATTCTTCATGAAATAAGTTTCTTCTCTATAATTTGTCAATTTTTTTTTCGAAATTTGGAGTTTTGCTCGAAAAAACTTATTCTTGGAAACATCTCATTTCCAAGGAATTCTTTATTTATCTTTGATTCCAAAGTCCACATATAACTGGTCTTTATATATTGACTTGAGAATTATATATATATATATATATATATATATTTATATATATATATTAATTTCTAATGTAGACCGCAAGGGAAGCTGGTGTCATAGTTCTGTGTGTACGAACACAAGAAAAATCCGAACTTATGGCAACTCTGTATGAGGAGTTACTACTCGGGTCTAGGAATAGAAGAAGTAGATTGCTTGCCACCAAATATATATATATATATATATATATATATATATATAAATGAGGATTCCTTGGAAACATCTTGTTTCCGAAGAATTCTTTATTTATCTTTATTTCCAAAGTCCATATATAACTCGTCATTATATATGAACTGGTGTCATAGTTCTGTGTGTACGAACACAAGAATAATGCGAACTTATGGTAACTCTGTATGAGGAGTAATTACTCGGGTCTAGGAATAAAAGAAGTGGATTGCTTGCCACCAAAATATTATATAATATATAGGTATATAAATAAGAATTCCTTGGAAACATCTCATTTCCAAGGAATTCTTTATTTATCTTTAATTCCAAAGTCCATATATAACTCGTCATTATATATGAACTTAAGAATTAAATATATATATATATATATATATATATATATATATACATATATATATATAGTTTTGAGTTTCTTGAACCAGGAATATACAATGGAGTTTGAGTTTCTTGGGGTTTCGGTTCTTTTTGCGAGTGACAGTCTTCTTCTAGGAGATAAACATTTATTTTGTCAACGTTTCAACCGTGTCCACGGTCTTCTTCAGGAACTAACGATGATATGCTGGACCAATATTTTGAAAAAAGGAAAGTGTACAGGCAGCAGATGATATATATATATATATATATATATATATATATATATATATATATATTAATTTCCAGTCCTAATGTAGACCGCAAGAGAAGCTGGTGTCATAGTTCCGTGAGTTCAAATACAAGAATAATCCGAAATTATGGCAACTTTGTATAATGAGTTGAGAAATGGAATTAAGTGTTAGGCAGTTGC
This sequence comes from Gonioctena quinquepunctata, assembly GCA_018342105.1. Classification (NCBI taxonomy): domain Eukaryota; kingdom Metazoa; phylum Arthropoda; class Insecta; order Coleoptera; family Chrysomelidae; genus Gonioctena; species Gonioctena quinquepunctata. Next base: position 231,926 of record JAFIRS010002019.1, on the reverse strand, counting down.
CAAAGATCAGAAATATGCACGCACACAAAAATATTATATTTATATATATATATATATATATATATATATATATATATATCATTCAAGTCCTAATGTGGACTGGAAGGGAAGCTGGTGTCATAGTTTCGTGTGTACAAACACAAGAATAATCCGAACTTATGGATATATATATATAATATATATATCAAATACATATATATATATATATATATTATAACTTCAAAACTAAGAATATTGTTGTTCATACATAAATATATTATATATATATATATATATATATATATATATAGATAGATATATATATATATATATATATATATATATATTTATGTATGAAAACAATATTCTTAGTTTTGAAGTTATATCTTTGACTTGTCAAGCAGTTGCCATAGATCAGGAATATGCACGCTCACCGAACTATATATATATATATAAATGGTTTTGGTTCGAAGTCAAAGATCATGGCAACATTGCATTCTAGTTCTTATGTAGACCGCAGGGAGAGCTGATGTAGTTAAATAAAGAAAGTCATAGCTCTGTGTGTACATACACAAGAATAATCCGAACTTATGGCAACTCTGTAAAATGAGTAATAACTCTGGTCGAGGAATGGAATAAAAGAAGTGGATTACGTGATCCGGTAATCAATCTCCCAAAGAAGCTAGATTTTCGAATTGTAATCAGAAATAGGACAAAATATCGTCATAATATACGAAAGACACTGTGGCACGGAGTGCGAGTTGCCACAATGTTTAGCAGGTGCCACAGTTCAGGAATATGCACGCATACCGACGCCACAGTGTAGCCCATACAAACACACACAATCTCAAGCTCCCTTTCCCTCTCTTACACACACAATTAATTATACATTTCAGGTACCCGTAGCTTCCGCCAGCGTCTTGCAGTGGCTGCCCCGATCAATTATGTGGAAATAGGCTATAAGTACTCAACTCACCTAAGTATGCGTCGGCGACATGGAAGAAAATCTCTTGGCCGCTTAGATTTGGCTATGCAGAAAACCAAAGTTCAAACCAACTTGGAATATATTCGGTTTTGCTAAAAGTCGGTATACTCAATGCGGTTGTCATTGCTTGAAAATCTCGGCGAAAACACCCATAGTGATAGAATGTAATGAACCTAACTTTACATGAGGGGGGTTGCATAACTTTCACAGATTTGGGATAGGATAGAATTTGCGAAACTGCTGCCCTTTGGTTAGAATATGTAGGTGGACATTTTTTGTAATCTTTTCAGAATTTTCAGCAATAAAAAAAATAGTTTGATATCAACAAGGGTGGGAAGTTCCCATTTTTAATATACAGTGTGACCCATTTAAAATGGAACCACCCCTGTAGAATACGCATTTTTCAAACAATTTCAACAAAAAAAATTTAATATTAGGCATCAAAAACTGTATTTTGACACAAATGTTCATAACTTTAGTTTCATTTCCAAGGCACTCTATGGTTTTTTTTCTTTGTCAAAAACGGCAAAAGTTTATTAGGCCATTTTCAAATTTGACTACACCACTGGATTTGTAGTCGCTATAAATAAAAACCATCAAAATTTCATAAAAAAATAATGGTTAACAACGAAGATACAACAAGTTTAATTTTGGAAACAAAGTGTTTGATTATAATTTTTATTTAGATTATAGACATATTAAAAATCTGACAACACTGCCGATACAAAGTAGATCACCAGTGAACTTGTACAGTGAAAATCCGAAGTCAATAGCTCATTCCGTTCTACAGTTATAACTCCTGAAAGTATGGTAATGTGAGCGATTTGAGGTTGAAGCGATTTTGTAATAAAAATCTGACAACGCCACTGGATTTGTGCCGAATTTACACCTCAACAAATAAAAAATAGTGTTAAAAATATTCGGAAGAGACGATAAATGTGTCGAACTAAATGGAGGTTTAGTAGAAGCCACAAAAATTCACATATTTAATTTTATAGTAATGTTTATTTTAGTTTTAGTTTTAGCTCAATGACGTTTTATTGTTGAATAAATACTTCAAAACTTGTTTCGGTTCATTTCGTTTTTATCGGCTATGGAAGAATGTAACTTGAAAATAAATTTCGAATTTTGAGTTCTTTTCGAATACACTTATAACCTACACTTAAATAAATGATTTTAAGGGAATATAATTTACAAATCCAGTGGCCTAGTCAGATTTTTATTACAAAATCGCTTCCACCACAAATCGCTCACATTACCATTCTTATAACTGTAGAACGGAATGAGCTATTGACTTCGGATTTTCAGTGTACAAGTTCACTGGTGTTCTACTTTGTATTGACGGTGTTGCCAGATTTCAAATATGTCCATAATCTAAATAAAAATTATAATCAAATACTTTGTTTCCAAATTGAAGTTGTTGTAACTTCGTTGTTAACCAATATTTTTTTATGAAATTCTGATGGTTTTTATTTATAACGATTACGAATCCAGTGGTGTAGTCAAACTTGAAAAAAAAATGCTCTCATATAGCATCATTGTTCAATTCGAATTAAAATAGATATTTGGGAAAATTGGAATTTGTGGAGAATTTCAGGATCACAAATTTCGTAACATTGGTCAACATTTAAAAAATATCAAATCGCGGTACCATATGGATTAGGTGGATCAGAGCTATGCTGTCGCAGCGAGTGGTAAGAGCAGAACTAAACGGAAGAACCGTAGCTGCCAAGGTATCAAGCGGGTATCCTCAGGAATAAGTTTTGTTTTCAGTTTTTCACGGAGTTAAACGAGTCAGGACTGTATAAACAAGCATATGCAGATGACTTAGCCATGATGGTTCAAGTCCAACCGGTAAACCATCATGAATAAATCTGTCGACAGAGTAGAACAGTAGTGTTTCGTCGGAAGGTTGAGAGTCAATCTAGAAAAAGCGGTCTTGGTACTATTCGTAAAAAAACACAATAAATGAATCCTTCCAGATATACTCCTTTCAGGAAGACTCCATAGACTCCAAGTTGACCTGCAATGAGCACATTAGAAATGGCACCATATGTTCTTATTGGGCCTGCAGAGGAGCATTCAGAAACATGTGATGCCTGACACCTTGAGCCCTATTCTGGATATATACGGCCATTATTCGCAAGACCCTAACGTTCTGTCCATCATATGGTGGGCCGATACCGCTCAGAGCAAGTCCAGAAACGAACTAGGTAAGGTAAAATGGTTGGCTTGTCTAGGAATGACAAGTGCCTTGAAGACGATGCCTACCATAGCACTCGAAGTTCTACTAGGGCTACCATCCCTACACCTCTTCATTGAACACGAAGCTTACAGTCTCCAAGGCGCAAGCCAATGGATCGGCCCTGAGGCAGACCATGAATACCCTGCTATTCGAAAGGAGGCAAAGGTAGGCTGTCCAATCCAATTAATGAAAAGGGAGAGCATCCGGTCGTTACTGAATTTCAGGAAAAAGCCTGATATCGCCATCCCAAAGAGAGAAGAATGGGCAGACAGCACCAAACAGGCCCTCCATCTATGGATCAACCTGGTATACAGATAGATGAAACAAAGAGAGGAATCTCAATTCCCCTAGGAAAATATTCCGCAGTATTCCAGTTTAGTATATGCTATGACCTGTATCCAGGAAAAACCTCAATAAAAGAAGTAGAGGACCTATCTATAGCTTTCTTCGAAGGAACTAACGAAAGAGATTTTGTCGCTCAACAGACAGGATATCAAGACTGCGGCTGGGTTCCTAACGGGACATGCAACTCATCGGCATCAGAGATGGTATCACACATTCTCAATGAGTTATCAAAAGACGTAAATTCGATATCATCCCCATTTTCCACCTGTTGTAAGTCCTTTCAAGATATTCTGGCTAAATATTTCTGAAAACTCACAAGGTGTCTACTAAAGTTGTTTTTGATTTGTGATTCTGTAGTATATCACATTCCAAGTTTGACGATGGTAATAGAAAGTTTTTGATTTTAGTCCGAATACCCCATTTGTTTTAATAGTATAGTGGAATATTATTATTGTGTTATGAATGCAACTCATTTAAAATTGCTGAAAATAGTATCATCTTTCATATGAATGACGTTGTTCGATTCTGATTTCTTCCTGAAGATTTTTGCATCTCTTTTATAGTAAAATTCGAGGTGCTTTTTTAAATAAAGTGTTTATAGTAAAGAGAAAGGTGTTCATTCAAGTAAATAGATTGGTCATTATTGAAGTTCAAAAGTCGGGTCGTAATATTTTGATTTTTCTATTTACTGATTGCTCCAAATAGTTCGTCATTAGTGGCACAGGAGAAAACTTTACAATAATAATAATGATAATTGTCCCTGCATTGTTCACAGATCCAATCTATAGTATAGATCAAAGATATATTGCACAGTTTTGCAATTTCGGTGATCTTCAAAAATCCAACTGTTTATTCCCCTTAGAAACAAACTGACGGATGCCCACACTGCAATTAAATTATGAAACGGTGCAAAATAACTAGGTTGTGAGGTTGTTGAACGCATTTGGTAATTTCACATTTCAAATGAAATTTTTTTTGGTATCGACTTCGACACTGAATACCAGCATTTGAAATGTGTAATCTAGTTTTCTATGTTTTAAAGTAACATGAACGTTCACCCAGCCTTATTACTTACAATTTATAAAGAGCGTATATGGGAAAAATATATCATAGCCATATGATTTATTGAATCAAATAGTGTTTTTTTGTTTATATGGAATGAAGGTCCCAACATCCAAAACAACCTGTACAATCCGTTCGCCAACAAAACAACCGCAGTCGGCGATTTCGAACATATCGAAGCAAAATACAAATGAAGCGTAGTTCGAGGTATTCGGGAAATAGGTAACACTTGTGTCAGGAAATCGGGTTTGAATTTCTTAATAAACACATAGACGTTGTACAATTAGGGCCGTAACTCTCGTAAATGTTTAATGACAGATATCTAAGCAAGCATTAATTTAATTATACATCTGTAGAAGCCATCAACAACTGTAGCAGATGGTGCTGTACTGTAATCAGGCCAACAATCCAAAGTGGGGCTACTGTTTGGATTGTTTCAATGCATTTCACTGGTATATACAGGAGATATATAAGAATAATACTGCACATGATATTATTTCAGTACCGGAACTCGGTGATTTTTGAAGGGGGTCAACTAGGATTTTCAAACCCTTCGGAAGTTTGTTTTACTCAATGCGCAAGCTAAGGTGAAAAAAAAAGAATACTTAGTGTGATACTGAGTCAGTGGATAAACGCACGCTTGGAAAAAAGGGTCATTATATCATCCATAGGCAATACGACAGTCACAGCTATAGCAGCCAAGATATGTCAACAAGGGGTGTTATTGCCTCTTCTATGGGCTATCCTAATGGATGAACTTCTGGAAAGGCTGAAGGCATGTATTGCCAATGATTTTGCGATCATCGCCAGAGGCAAATAAGCAAGAACAGCCTCGGAGCACACTCAAACTGCTATAGCGGGTGTCCCAGATTTTTTCATACAGCCAATATCTCAGTTATGCTGCTTATAATTTTTTTTTTTTGAATACACTCATATCAAACCCGTATGACTTTGAAGCTGTTGTGTCAAAGTCAACTTTTGTCAAACTACCCCTGAGAAACCACCCCCAACCTCAACTTTTCAAGCAGCACCCTATAATTTTTTTTTGAATTGTGAACTGCAGTCAATTCTAACTTCAACGATGTATCACACTTGATATTTTGACAGATGTCAAAGTGTCAGAATAAGCGATTTTGAACAATAATGTACAAAATTCCATAACAGAGAATTTATTGATTAAAAAAAATATAAAAGCTGCTCAAAATGTCTACCATCATTATTCATGCATGCTTCAAATCGCCTTATCAGTTCTCTCGTACAAGATTTCCTAATCATTTCCTCCGTTACTGTGGTGCAGGCGTGTACAATCTTCTCTTGTAAGTCGTTTAAGTCTATTGGTCTAGTTTCGTACACGATTGTCTTCAAATACCCCCACAAGAAAAAATCTAACGGTGTCAGATCTGGCGAACGTGCAGGCCACCTGATAGGACCTCTGTTTCCTATCCATCTATCTGGAAAATATTGATCGAGGTATTCGGTTACAATGTGGTGATTATGTGGTGGAGCACCATCTTGTTGCCACCACATAAGTTGTCTTTCTTGTTGAGGAATAACATGTAGCAATCCCTGAAGTTCATTTTGTAAGAATTCCAGATATTTACGCCCAGTCAGAGTGTGTTGATAAAAATAAGGGCCTATCAAACGTCCATTGAACAACGCACACCATACATTCACACCCCACATGGTTTGGAAATTTGTTTCTCGCACCCAATGAGGATTTTCACGTGACCAATAATGCATGTTATGCCGGTTCACTGTCCCATTATTGTGAAATCTTGATTCTTCACTCCACATGATCTGATCCAATAAACATGTCATTATTTTCTATCAAAACTTGAATAGGGGCAATAAAATTTTGTCTCCTTTCAAAATCATCAGGTCGGAGCCCCTGGTGCATGTGTATTTTGACAGGATGATAACCATGCGTTTTTATAATTCTATGCACAGACGACTTACTTATTCCAACTTCCTCAGCTAGTGCTCGAAGAGAAATATGAGGGTGAGTCTCCATATAGGCCAATACATTAACCCTTTCGCTGCGCACGGCTCGAGAACCGTGGCTCGCGTAGTGCGCGTTATTTTCGCCGCTTGCGTTAATACTCGTCTGGAGCACTCAGGTCCAATAGGTTATACGTTTTGTATCGTAAAATTAAGTCTGGAAAACCTTTTTCTTGGAAAAATATAATACTTTCAATTCAGAACTATTTATTTTAACGATAAAATTGGGAAAAATACGGTAGCGAGTATATGGAGCTCGAGCAGTCAAGACCTATTTGATTTTACAATGCGAGATTCATCGTCTGGAGCAGTTAACCTGTTGGCGAATATGATCGTCTTGAGCAGCGAAAGGGTTAATACACATTTCCTCAGTTCGCACTGGTGCAGCATGTTGAACATGCTCACCTTTTCCTGGAAATTCTCCTATTCTCATTTTGTTCTCAACATAAGAAAATGTGGTATGATTTGATAGTCGTCGATCGGGAAAACGCTGTTGGTATAATTCAGCGGCAGCACGGGAATTTTTCCGGCATTCACCAAAAATTAATAACATATCAACATACTCACTTGGAGTGAATGTGAAAGGCATTTTCTTGATTGGAATATTTGAATTTGAGTTCTTTTGCTTTTAAATTCTATTTTGTAATTCAAATATATTGTTCTGGATTTCAATTTTTTTATTTACCTAGATTTAAGTGTATTTTGACTATTGCTGTATATGAAGGAACGGGAGCAGGAATACATGGGGTAAGGCCAAGAAGGGATTACATAATACCACTTGGTAAATGCTCCACGATATTCCAAGCTGAAACACATGCTATCATGGTATGCATTCAGAAGAATCTAGAAAGTGGTTATAGGAAAAAACACATCTACATTCTATCTGACTGTCAAAGTGCTATCAAAGCACTCAACTCTACACAGATAAAGTCCAAACTGGTCTGGGACTGCCTCCAGAACCTCATCGAGCTGGCAAAACACAACAAGGTCACCTTGATTTGGGTGCCAGGTCATAGAGGCATTGAAGGCAACGTCAAAGCGGACCAGCTAGCTCGACAAGCATCTGAAACGCTATTCACAGGGCCAGAACCTGCACATGGGATTAGCAAAAACCGTTGCAGGACCCTGATTGACGAGTGGATAAAAAGAAGACACCAACAATATTGGGATCAAACTGTCGGGCAAATACACAGCAAAGTCATGGTAGGGCATCCAAACCGGACCCTGACGGCTGACCTTCTGAACCTGAACAGAACGAAGGCTCGTATAATAATAGGTCTGTTGACTGGACACTGCGGCCTAAGAAAACACCTAAACACCATGGGAGTACGCAGGGAAACCGTGGAGTGTAGGTTATGTGATGAAGAGGAGGAAACAGCCTCTCATATTATCTTCGACTGTGACGCCCTAAGTAGTAGGCGACACAAAACCTTTGGAGAGATCAGCCCGGAAACAGGCATGAATCCGAAGAACCTTATCAACAGGCTTCTCAACCTAATTAAAGGCACAAACCTGTTTGAATGAGGAACCACTGACGACAGAGTGATACAATAGACCCCAGCTGGTCGCAGTGTCAAGGGAAGCTAAGTGCCAACCCTGTCTCTGGCTCGTCAGCCTTCAACCAACCAACCAACCAACCATTGCTGTATATACAATGTCCTGTTGTCTACTAGAAAATAAAGATCTAGGGCATTCAATTAATCTAGAAAATATTTTAAGTGCTGAAAGGAACGATATACTCATATATATATATATACATATATATATATATATATATATCATATATATATATATATAAAAATATATATTGGATAGATTGGGATTTTTCATATTTAACAGTATCTCGCCCCTTTTTGTGTTGGCATCATCGGAAACGATATCTTTTAGCATTTTCAGCAGACACATTTCCCACCAAGATGAAGACGATAGCCGATTAACAATGCATAATAAATCACTCAGTATTTGAATGTCGTGTTGTAGCAAATAAATGCTCGAGCACAGGCTTAAGCACAGTAAATGCGCTAATAGCATTTACATAGGATAAACAAAGCCTACTATTAATCTTATGTACTCTTGACGAGAGCTTTTCTCTGAGAGCTACGAAGAATCTCCATGATCATATCGCGATTGGGATATCAGCCTTATGTTTTGTGCCATTACGATGTATCTTTGAATAATGAGTATCGATCGATTCAAAATACAAGCAATCAACTCTGTCGCACGCAATGACTATATTTGTCAACCATACTTGAGTCGGCATCTTGAATTCTCACAAAAAAGTTTCAAGATGTATTGTTCCCGAAACCATGCCAAATTTTTACATGATCGGATATGCAGAAGTAGGGCAAAATAACATTCATCCAGTTCTTCCTGATTTTGACCCCTTCTTTTTTAACTAAGGATATAAATAAAATTAAAAATAAAAAAAAACCCGACTGCGTAAAAAGTGAACTTCAAAAAAGATGGAAACAAGATGACCAGAAAATATTGTCAGAAAATTATGTTTTAAGAGGTCAACTATTAAACTTAATACTGTTAACAATTTTACGCAGTCGGAGGCAATAATATATCTTCATTGTTAAATTAAAGAAGATGCCTTCGACTGCGTGAGATTGTATTTAGTATTAAGTTTAATAGTTAACCTCTTTAAACATAATTTTCCGACAATATTTTCTGGTTATCTTGTTTCCATCTTTTTTAAAGTTAACTTTTTACGCAGTCGGTTTTTTTATTGTTTAAATTTACCTTTTTTATTTTACACTTATAAGACGGTAATAATCTATAGTCATTAAGCCGTTCGCTATAGGCGAGTTTGACTGTACTTAATTGAGTTTCTATTAAAATATTTGAGTGATAGTGTATTAAAAATGTAACGAAATCGAAATAGTACCAAAACCGAAATAAACCAACTAACGAGATTTACCAATTACTGATGCACCAAGCTATACGTTGTTATAACTTTTTCACAATATGGAGTCTGGTTGTCGCCATATTGAATTTTGATTATTACTGTCATGTCTTTATTCACAATATGGTGTCTGGTTGTAGCCATATTGAATTTTGATTACTGTCATGTCTTTATTAACACTCGCAAGATTACGACAATTCGATTGACATAAGAATCATCAAAATCGGCCCACGCGTTTGATCTCTAGAGCGCCACAAAGGAACAAACATACATACATATAGTTTTCCCAATATCAATTGCAGAGGCATAAAAAAGTCTCTCGGCGAAATCCTGTGAGCAGCAGTGGCGGAGATAACTAATTTTATTTAGATATTTTAAGATTTTAAAAATACTTCATAAATAATGAAAAATGAAAAAAAATTAAAGACAAGCTTTTATTTATACAAATACATTAAGAAAGAAAAATAATTTATTTCATTGTTTGATGTAGGTTATTATTATATCCTAAAACGTATTTCGATCGGCACACACCAAGACCATAGACGCTACTGGTTTTTAATCTTTCAGAGCTATTAAAACACAAATATAACGCGTGATTTATGACCTCCCATCGTATAGGCACACCTGCCAGCATTGATCTCCGACTTGATTGGCCCAGACGAATGGGTTGTACAACAGACAGCCGTCACTCAAGTCCACGTTGACTATCGGCTCTTTTGATCTACCGTTTGCCGACGGCGAATGTTTACGAGTAGTACAGATTATTTTTCGTTCCGTTTCTTTGCATATACGCTCGTGTTAGGGAAGTGAGTTTTCATTTGCTCCCTATAGAAACAGCTTCTGCAATTGATATTGGATGGACTATACATAGGCTGATAAATACATTACCCTCCTTTGCGTCGCGCAGTTGGGTAATAAAAATTTTGTGAATGCTATTGCAACACATACTTTCTTGACAAACACCAATCCGATTTTTCCCTTGACAAATATTATGGCATATTGAACAAAAAATGTATGTTTTTTCAAATACCGATTGTCCGGGAAAACGTGTTAGGATGTTATGAAAATGATTGATTCTCGCATGAAAACGAATTATGCAACTTATGTAATTGTGATGTGAGATATCTGCTTGTGTACAAAAACTTCAATGGAAGACAAAATTTAATTAGAAAATCCTTTTGTATTGCACTGATTCACAATTTCGGTACTGTTCAAAGAGTATGTTTTTCTAAACATTAGCAGAATGAAGAGTGTCTCAAACAAATTAATATTCAGGGTTACAAACTGATTAGCAATTTTTGCAGGGCCACCAAAATACATGGTGGCTTAGCCATTTACCTAAATAACAGTAATGACTCAACCTAAAACACTCTCTTATTGACTTGAAAGAACTCAGTATTGAACAAGATTGTGAATATACTGCAATCTACTTAGCTCAGTTGAAAATGGCTGTCGTTCTTGTTTATAGATCCGGTTTGGGCGATATTGATGTATTTTTTACGAATTTTGAAATTGTTCTACACCAGCTCACAAATAAATATGATAAAATAATAATTCTAGGAGACTTCAAAATAAACTTCAAAGTTGAATCTGAAGTCCTCTCGAACTTTACTTGCCTGTTAACTTCATTTGGTTTATCTGTCACTATTAGAGATGATACCAGAGTAACGGCTACTTCCTCTAAGTGCATTGACAATATAATTACAAACATCTCTGAAGAATTGCTCACCACGGGTGTCAATGAACCCTGTTTATCTGACCATAGAGGCCAATTTGCCAGAATCAATCTTGAGAATAAACTCCATGAAACTTGTCATGAATATAAAAGACACCTATCAGCTAACGGTATAACTAAGCTTAAAAAATTCTTATGTGATATCAATTGGCAAATATTTTCTAGCAACCAAACTGATCCAAATTTTTAGTTAACAATTATAACACTCTCACATTAAAACTTTTTCCTCTGAAAAAATGTAAACAAAAAGCGAACAGATCACTGGTTCAATGGTTCTCAGATGATCTGCGATTGTTAAGAAATAATATGCACAGCATCAAACAAATAGCAGACAAAACAAAGGATCCAAATGGTTTCATAGCGTACAAACAGGTCAAGAAAGAATATGGTAACAAACTGATATCTGCAAAAAAAATGGCGTATGATGACTACATTTCTTTATCCAATAATAAATCTAAAGCTTGCTGGAAGATAATAAATTCCGAGAGAAATAAACTCGATTCAAACCCAACCATTGAATTATCATCTGAATTATCAGCTGATGAGATGAACAACTTTTTCAGTAACATAGCTGATAATATCATTAATTCTCTCCCATATGTTGCAAACGAGGATCTTTTAAGTTTCAAAATATTTCCTGCTCCGTGTAATTCATTTTCCTTCCGACCCGTTCTAGAGATAGAAGTTTTAAAAGCGATTAATTCACTGAAGGACTCCAAATGTTCGGATACCCATGAACTCAATAGTCGAATACTAAAGGAAACCTCGTCTATAATAATCCAACCTCTTACTAAACTGATCAATTCAATCTTATGTACTGGTATTTTTCCAGATATCTAAAGCCATCGATAATTACAGACCAATAAGTATTATTTCAATATTCAGTAAAGTGGTTGAAATTATATTAAAGATTCAGCTCTATGCCTACTTTGAGAATAATAATTTTTTCAGCAGCTCCCAATATGGATTCAGAAAGTCGCGCTCAACAATAAATGCAGTGTTTGACGTCGTGTCTGGCGTGGTTGAGGAACTTGAGCAGGGCAATCACACTGCGTTAATGCTTTGTGACCTATCGAAAGCGTTCGACTGCGTCCCACATGAAATTTTGTTGGAAAAATTAAATTATTACGGGGTTAGAGGTATTCCGCTTAACTTAATAAGAACCTATCTCACTAATCGTCAACAAGCAGTGATGCTCAACGGTACCTCATCAAACTTTCGAACTATTAAGCATGGCGTTCCGCAAGGATCCGTTTTGGGCCCGCTCTTATTCGTCATTTATGTAAATAACCTGTGCAATGATATGATGCCGATCAAATCGGTCCTCTTTGCGGACGACACCACTTTCATTCTGTCGGATAAAAATAATGATATGTTACGGTCTCATCTCGACGTGGTAACTAATAGTGCTAATCAGTGGTTTTCATCTGATAAGCTGAAATTAAATGGTCAGAAGACACAATACATCCAGATTTCTGCTAATAATCAAATCATTTCTAATTGTGAAACTAATAAAGTTAAATTACTGGACATTACATCAGGTAATAGACTCAACTGGTCTACACATATTTCCCAACTGAAGAGAAAACTCTCGGGTTCTCTACTTGTTCTTCGCCAATTGAAGAACATCACTAGTGCAGATATATTAAAAACCTCATATTTTTCACTGTTTCACTCCCATATTAGTTATGGTGTACAACTTTGGGGAAATTCATGTCATTCCATTCAAATATGTAGGATGCAAAAGAAGGCATTGAGAATACTGGCTAATATTGGATATAGGGACCACTGTCAAGAACATTTAAAAAAACTGAGGATTATGCCTTCCAACTTTATTCCTATATTATGGTTTGATTGAAATACATAAGAAGAAATCATCCTTGACGAAACAATGTCATATTCACGAACATAACACACGAAACTCTCACCACATTAGATTAAACCGATTTCGTCTTCACCTATCGCAAAAAAAAAACATAGATTACTCTCTGTGCAATATCTTGCCTCAAGATTTCAAAGAGCTCAGTCTGAATACTTTCAAGCGGAAATTAAAAAATTATTTGTTGAGGCATTGCTTCTATTCTGTCGATGACTTCAGAACACATTTTTGTGGTATCACACATGTCACTACTTCTCTTTGATTTTCAAAGTTTTTATATTTGTGAACGATGTTATTTGCTTGTTAGTTTCAACACTTTTGTACATTTTCTACATTTTTATGTGATTTTTAGACGTAAGCCAAACATGACTTGCTACAAACATTGTATTATGTAACGTAGTCAAATAAAACTATCTATCTACCTATAGGAGTTGATTACAAAAAAATTCCGTCGACCTCGTTCCTGGGGTTAAAGTGAAATTATCGATATCCATTTCCTTCAACTAGGAGAAAACTTACAATATTTGGATTTTAAAATACATAAATTTGACAGCGCGAAGGTAATATAATTTGACATTTGAATAATATTCGAATTCGTGTATTTTTAGTTGCTATACCACAATTATATATTAATGGACCAAATCGACAATTTACAGGTTATATACCGATTCGTGTATGTTTGTTGCATATACACAATTATATTAAGGACAAATCTGAAAGTTTACAGGGTTATTAAGACCGATTTCGGTAGATGTAAACGTTATAATACGAGTCAGATTAAGGAAAATAATTAATTAGGGCATACGATCATTTCGTTGGTACCGATTAAATAGATGTTCTCAACATCATCACTAATGATTACAGAACACACTTTACCATCCAACTTTGAGCTAAAATTTTATTACTCATAGTTCGTCAGAGCTCAGGTGAGCACTAACTTACGATCAACATTTACACCATCCCAGCTTTCTCTAAATTTGATATTTACGTCCAATATAATAGTAGTATCGGAGATAAACTTATTTCTATTTCAACTGTGCATATTCTAATTTTAAAATGGACATTTCGTCAATTTCTAAAATTATTTCTCTTATATTTGATAAAAAACATTGAAGGCGCATTGTAAAGCTCCATTTGATACAGCGTCGATCTGTATGATCGAACTGTTTCCACCTGGCGCGGGTTCGATTCCCGCAGCTAGTGAAAATTTTTTTCAAGGTCCCAAGAGTGGTTTCGGATCCCACTATAAAAGGTAAGGTCCCCGTGATCTTAACTCGTACAAGTTTTCATTAACTTCTGAGGGTTGGTCAAACAACTAAGAAAGCGGTTAAAAACAATTTTACAAATTTACAATTATATTAACAAAGAAAATATTTTGCGCTGCGTATTCTCTGTTTGAGGTCGTTATATAAATATATGTTGGTTAAGTTAGCTTATTTTTTTTTTTTTGTATAAACCTTATCAAAGTTTATTTAAATTGCGGACTCCGACCACGGTGAAGGACTGGTGGCGTTTTTAGGTTAGGAGTCAAGTAAATGTGGAAATGTGATAGTCCTGCCGTTTTTCAACGTGCCTTGCAAAAATAAATAGTTAGAAGAGTAGTTCAATAAATGTTTGTGAAGATATCAGGTCCCTTCTTCTCTACGTCAGTAACCAGGCTGGATGACAACGGATTTGTCAGAAGAAGGGGTCTTTAATTGTAAAATCAGAAGACATTATAACAGTTTAGTGCCGTTTAACGTGCATTGCATATTCGAAAATTATTGCATTATTCGGGCATTCGTGGTATCACTTCGAGTGAGACATCCAGGGTGCCCTTCGAAGGGGGGCAAGTGACATGGTCAACTTCCTGATGGGAAAAGGCCAATATACTAGAAGAGAGAGAGAGAGAGAGAGAAAGTTTATTTAATGACAAATTTAACAGATTTTGGAGCAACATTTTTTATTTTTTGGTTTTTGGTTAAATTTCATTATTAATTCCATTTTTTCAATGAAACCAATCACACTTTTTTATAGTACAGATTACAAGCTTCAAAGAGTGCCATTGAAAAATTTTAATATTATATTTTAAACTAGAGTTTTTGTTTTATGAAGCATGGTCTAAGAATTCAAATTTGTTATTTTTTCAAATTATTCAATATTTTGACCACGGTATTTTTTGAAATAACATTTTTCTTGCATTTTGAAACCTTCTGAGTGTCATTTTGGGAGTAAACTGTGAAAATTTCAGATGTTTATCTTTAAAATTCAATTTTATATAAAATTATACTTTGACGTAACTTCATATATGTACTATTCCTTTATATTTTTTTGTACGTTTGGAAACATGACATCTCGTTAGCTACTTTTTTGGTCTTTCATTTGAATTTTTGTTAGCTCAATTTGATCTATCAGATTAAAAGTTATAACAAATTAAATGAAGCGCCCTCGTGGCTACGTGCTCCTCGATCGATAGAAAAACATATGCAGCTTACAGTTTTCATTTTAAAGAAAAACTTTATTTACGTTTTTCATGTAAAATCTCTCATTCTCTCGAATGGCACTATCAGTTTTCCAAAAAAAAAAATATTTTCTAAAAGACATTCAAAAAGCAATGTAATTCTGCAACTTATTTGTTAAATAAAAAATTAAACACACCTTACGGTTGGTTACTTCTTATATGTTGTTCCTAATATCATCACTAATGTAAAGTAATAAGTTACTGCAGTTCCCTAACTTTCTGAAGCTAAAATCTAATATTACTCCTCTAATAGTGTTAGTGTTATAGCCCGCTTTCTTGCCGCCCTTTTGAGCTTACTCCAAATTACTCCTTCAAGATTGAAGATACAAAAGTTGGGAGGCAAACTAATAACCCCGTTTCCATTTACATAGTTTGGTTTTGAATTTTAACCTTTCAAAAGGGTGGCTAGGTGTTTTTATTAGGAATTTGGTCTTATGTTTCATCAAAATTAACTTTTGGTTTTGAGGACACTCGTTTATTCTGTATTAAAATTCATTTCTCTCAAGCCAATAATTCAAGCCCCGTAACAGACTGTTGAATTTTTCGAAACGAAATCCCACGGAGTCTAATTCCTTACTGATGGACTCAGTATGTGTTGTCCCTTCCTGGTTGATTATATATTACATATTGTGAATTTCTGTATGGAAAACTCAGTTTTTCCCTCCAAATGGAAGGTCGCACATGTAATACCTTTACCAAAAGTGGACATAGTGAATGAACTGAAAGATTTGAGACCAATAAGTATCCTTCCCGTCATCTCAAAAATCCTGGAAAGAATCATAAAAAATCAGTTGGTTGAGTACCTGGAGAAAAACGCTGTCCTACCGGATACACAATCTGGTTTCAGGAAGGGTCACAGTTACTTAACGTTACAGATAAAATCATTAAAGCCACAGATTCTGGATTACTTACAATAGTGGTGCTATTAGATTACTCAAAAGCATTCGATACACTCGATCACAATGTTTTAATATGCATCTTGAAGTACATAGGACTCTCTGAAAATTCGGTAATCTTTTTGTCTAATTACCTCAGTGGTAGACAACAGCGTGTTATCTTGAAAAATGATATTTCAAGCCATAGGGCATTGACCTGTGGTGTTCCACAGGGTTCAATACTTGGTCCCATTTCATATACCATTCATACTGCGCACTTCCATAACTTTATTGACAACTCTCATCTACAAATGTATGCCGATGACACACAGGTCCAATATTCATTCCACCCATTAGATATGCTGAACAGCTGTCGAATAATCAATAAGGAATGGAACATCATTCACAAAATCTCCCGTGATCATTATCTGAATCCTAACAAATCAACAGCTTTGCTCTTCGGTAAAAACAAGGCCAGAGCGACATTGATTGCGAATTACCACATTTCCATTAATAATGTCCCAATAAATATCGCCGACGTGGCAAAAAAATTGGGATTGTGGACCGATTCCATCTTGAGGTTCCAAAAGCACGTTTCAGAATGTATAAAGAAATCAATCTGGAAACTTAAACTCCTATATAACTCACGTTTCTTGTTGAATATCCATCTTAGAAAAATGCTTTGTAAATCTTTAGTACTGTCTACCTCCAATCATGTTGACACTGTTTACGGCATTCGATGCAAAGATGATACAAAAAATTCAAAATCATTGTTTGCGATTCATCTATAGCGTAAGGAAGCGAACACCTATTCGACATAAGCTCATGGAAGATGGTTGGCTAGATCTGAAATCGCTCCGTAAACTTCACTGTGCCACTTTATACCACAAAATTATCCTCTCAAAACAGCTTTCTTATTTATACCGCAAAATTGTTTTCCGTTCGGATGTCCACAACATAAACATACGAACGAAGGGTATTATAACCCCACCTATTCATAAAACGAGCATGTCTGCTGTTTACAACTCCATACCGAGCCCTATCAAAGACAAATCTGTTTCTATTTTTCATGAAGCCTATAGGAAATTGCTATTGTCACTTCAATAGGATTTTATTTTCTGTGTCCACTTTCTTTTCACTTTTTAGTCTTTGATAGCCATTTCTAACCACATGTATATATATTTATGTATATGTGTTCATTTGTGTGTATTCATGTTTACATTTCTACATTCCTACTTCACCTCTATCACTCTCATTTTGTTTCATTATTTTTGTATTTTTGTCTTTTAATTATGCTGAGATTAGGTTAAGTTTGGTTGAGTGGAAGACCATCACCTTGCGCCCAGCAAGAGATGAACTTCGCCATTTCAGTATACCATTTCAACTGTACTGAATGAAGATTATTATTATTATTATTATTGGACTTATTACCTGATATGAGTCTTATTTTCCCCTTTATCATATTGAAAGATGGTATAGTATTTGACGAAGAAAATTAATACATTGTTCTTCTTATATTTTCGGTCGTGCATGCATCTAGACGTATCAAATATTTTTTTCGTTCCTTCCGTGAAACAACCGTGACAAATGTTCTCTTTGAAATTGTTGTCGAAACATGTATCCATTGAATAACACCATACTAAAAACATTTATTTACTCGATATGTTTTATTCTGAATGAAATGTACGTCGGTCAATAGAATGTTTGCACCAATGGGAAGGGTAATTAGGCGTGGCTATAGTATTATCCCTACCGCTACTCATAAATAAAGTTTTATCACTTCGTTTGTGGAAACACTATATCTGAATGAATCAACTGATTTCTATATCCGAATTTGTTTTTCCAGTTTTCAAATTCGATTTTTCCGACAAAATTGAAGATTTTTTTCCAATGGGAAATCGAAGTTTGAATGAGATTACTCCTTTTCACCTTCTTAAACATTCAATGTGAAAATTTCCAAGAACCGATCAAGATATTCAACATTCACAATCAAAACCAGGTTTATGTGTTTAATCAGATCGCAAGAAATAGCAAATAAGAAAAAGTTCACCCACTTTCACCCTTGAAGCACATCCTTGAAATTTCAAATTTCTTCTTACAGTGATAAGTTGCATCACAATGTAACTTTTTGTGGAGCCAAAACTGAAGAAAAAACTTCCCTTTCCAGAACATATTTGATGAAAACATTAATTGCTCTGCTTCAGTCTTCATGTGGCTCTGCATATCGAGATCATCCGGTATGACATCGGCATATACCATAATGACTTCCGAGAAACAATTCGACATTGATGTTTGGCAGTTTCTTTGAATGGGGTTGGTTTACTTGAAATTGCGGTATGGGGTTATATTCAATTGCCTCCAAAGAGCAACCCTAATTAACACAATGTAATTAAATCAATTAAAGCCACAGCGTCCGCGTGGCTGCGGGGATTTATCCCGAATTCCCTCTCAAGATGTTAACCTCTCCGCCATCAAACTTGCAGAAAAGCTGAATTCACGCAATAAAACAAAATATCCGGGAGCTATACAATGTGAACCGAAAGTGTTTGAATTTTATATCCTGTAGCAACTATCGACGTCGCCCATTCTGGAGGTGCGAAGTCATCATCACTATCGCAGCAACAGGGCGGGGATGTAACTTTTGTAAGGTCTGTATCAATTTTTAAGACTCAATCGATATTTCTTCTGAATTGATAGGCGTACAAAAAAGTTAAATGCCTCCCCAGTCACCCCTGTAGAAGTCATAACTGACTAAAGTGTATCTTTCAGTCGGATGATTATACATCTGAATTATGAACACCCTGTTCATATTTTCGAACAAATCAAGTAATCAGAGATTAGAATAATACGAGTCAAAACACCACTTTTGAAGTCTGTTGCAGCATCTATAGCTGTACACCTGGCATATCTTTTGAATTTTTCAATATCTACTGGTAGATTTCCCTCCATTTTAAAAGAATGTCCCCAAAAAACTAGTTATATACAAATTCCTTATCAAGTGTATTTTCGAAAGATGTAGAAGAAGCGGTGTCCAGTTGAATATACAATTGTTTATCTAAATTTGACATTATTTCCAAATGTCAAGGCTTCCAAACAGGAATATCATATCAATCAGTAGCATGTAGCCTAATTGAAAGTATATATATAACAATCTAGATAGAAGTAAACACGTCGTAGGATTATTTTTTGGCCTGTCTCGAGCTTTCAACTCCATTAACTAAAAGCAAGTTATATAACTTGGGATTTGGATGACTATTTCTTTAGATTGGGTGTGTGATTATCATCGCCATAGAAAATGTTCATGAAAGTAGAGGAAATGTTTTCTAGTAAACACACAAGCGTAGGTGTTCCGCAAGGTTCACTGCTTGGGCTATTAATATATTTATTTTTCGTCAACGATATGCCTCAACATATTAATACTAAACTTATTTCTCATTTTCAGATGATACTTCATTAGTAGACATAGCTTGTTTCCCTAATGATCCATTTTAATCAACAATCCAAAATGAAATGTACATATCATACTTTTCAAAATAGCTTGAATGATTCAAAATTCGGTCTAAATGGAACAAATATTATTTCCACTACATGCACTGACATTTTGGGTGTATGCGTATATGTAGATCAACATCTGCGTTTTTCCGACCTTATTGATATACTCAATAATATGTTGAACAAATCCAGATTCACAGTATTACGAATAAAGTCCTGAATGCCATTATTATTTAAAATGGTGTGTACGGTAAAAATAATTTGTATTGTGAAATAAAACATTATGAAAGTTATGAAACACTATAAGTCCATAAGACGTCGGGTGTACCTAATCCAGAGATATCCAGTGCGTACAGAGTAACAAAACATATGTTCAAAAAACAAGATATTTTAGTGTTAACTCAACAAAGTCGCCAGAAATTGACAGTTTGCAAAAGCGTATATTTGTTTCGATTCAAATGGTCTCAAATGTCTCATTGTATAGGAAATGTATTACCATGTCTCCGGTAAGACTCGTACCAAAGGCAGACATACTAACATATACAGTGAGGACGTAAAAAGTCCTCCCCTCCCCTTAACTTTTGAACGGAACAAGCTGTCGAGGTCGGGTACAATTCAGGTGAAAAGGTACCACTTTTTGGCATAAAAATGATTGTGGTCACGTGCTCTAGAGTCAAGAGGGCACCATCAACTTTTTTTTAATGTAAAGGGGGGTCACGTGGCTCCTGGTTTTGAAGGCCTTCCGATGCTCTATCCAACACCGCTTCGTTTGTGAAAATCGGCCAAACCGTTTCAAACTGACAAGCGTTTGAAATTTGCTTCAAATATTTTACAAATAAATTAAAAACCTAAATAACTTTTAATTGCAACAGAATTTTAAGTAACAATTGCAACTATTTCAACAAGTGCTCGAAATGTTCACCGTTCACGTCTTGACAGAAAAAAGTCGGTTGTGAAATTCATTCCGAACGTTTTAAATGTTTCCGGGGTAATACTGTAACACACATCTGTTATTCGGTCCATAAGTTCCTGGAGTGACTGTGGCTGCGTGACGTACACCTTAGATTTTATGTACCCCACAGAAAAAAGTCCATAGGTGTCATATCAGGTGACCTAGCTGGCCATTCAATGGGGCCACGTCGGCCTATCCACCGTCCCGGAAAATTCTCGTTAAGCCATTCTCGGACAGGTCTGTAGTAGTGAGGGGGTGCACCATCTTGTTGAAAGGTAACATCCATGGTAAATTCATTTGGGTTTGCCCCAACTACTTCTTGAATACTGTGAAGGATCTTATTTTGAAGCATATTTAAATACAGATGCCCAGTTAAATTTTCTGCCATAAATATTGGACCTATGATATGGTCACCCAAAATACCAGCCCATACGTTGATCTTCTCTGGAGTTTGAGTATGACCCTCTCGAAAAAACGTGCGGATTTACGTCTGACCAATAACGCACATTCTGTCTATTTACTGTTCCATTTAGATAAACCGTACTTTCATCACTAAAACAAATAGAGTTAATGTAACCGGGATTTTGGGTTATGCGGTCAGACATGACCTCACAAAACTGCAGTCTTCTATCCGGGTCGTCTTCTGTTAATTGATGCAAAAATTTTAATTTATATGGGTGAAATTTGTGTTTTTTAAGATATTTTTTCACGGTGGTCGTAGATACGTCACAAGCCGTGGCTACAGTTTTCGTTGTTTGTTGCGGATTATTAACAACAGCTGCCAGAACGTCGATTTGCTGTTCTTCTGAAATATATTTTCTTCCAGATCCTTTTTCCCTCGTTACGCAACCAGTCCTTAGAAATTTACTAACCAATTCCCTTAAACGAGATATTGGATTATTTGGGAAGCGCTCATTAAATATTCTTTCTGCTTCATGGTAATTACGCCTAGCTTCAGCGTAAATTAAAATTGCTTCGGTTATTTCTTCTAAAGGACGAGAACGAGGCATTTGAAATTTATAAAGAAATGCTGAAACCTATGACAACTGTCAAAAGTATCGATATGATCAACGTCACTATTAGACTGAGATTGAAATGAAATGCTATTTGGAGTCTCCAGCAAAATAACTAAGGTATAAAAAAATTAAACAAAAAGCACATTTTAAAGTACAAATAATATGCGAACCATTTTTACCACAAAAAATCTACTTTTCGACCAGAATCAGTAACGGAGTTGAAATTCTGCTGCAATTAATAGTTAAACTAATTTATTTGTAAAATATTTGAAGCAAATTTCAAATTCTTGTCAGTTTGAAACGGCTTGGCCGATTTTCACAAACGAAGCGGTGTTGGATAGATAATCGGAAGGCCTTCAAAACCAGGTCCACGTGACCCCCCTTTACAATAAAAAAAAAAGTTGATGGTGCCCTCTTGACACTAGACCACGTGACCACAACCATTTTTATGCCAAAAAGTGGTAAAAATGGTACCTTTTTACCTGAATTTTACCCGACCTCGACAGCTTGTTCCTTTCAAAATTTAGGGGGGGGGGGTCCTCACTGTATATGTTTGAAATTATAAGTCCGATATAATGTGTAATCCTCTATTTTATATTTATTAGTTTTCCGACAACTACCTGACATATCATGAATCCACGGTGTGCCAAATACAATTAACTAAGTAATCGAACATACTGGTATGTACAATTATATTTTATTAAACAATATAGTCAGGGAGCAACATGAAATTTCAAGGAGGAAATATGTATCGAATCTATTCGGAAATTTATGTGAATAGAATATGATTGTTACAAAGGATTTTCTACATCGACGAATATAGGACATGAGAACAATGTTAAACTATTTAAGAGTAAGTGGTATTGCCCGATTTTTTCGGCAATCGTCTAGCCAAATGGGCCACTAAAAATCAGAATAAACTCCCAGAATGATGAAAATACATGTATATGTAGGTAAATGTCATAAATTAGACTCTCAAGAATGTATCTTATATTAAATAGGACCTCGAATCATACGCCATGCCCTGAGACTATAAAAACAGAAAAATATTTCATGCTTGCTGAGGATGCACGGAAGTTTTGTTAATTTCTTCAAGTTTCAGTTTTTATTGCATGAAAAATATCAGAGGATTTGCTGAATTCATATAGATTTTAAATTCAATTTGTTCGAAAAACTAGGGTACAGATGTGCACTTTTTGACAATGCTGTAGATAATTTCTTGTTTCAACTTATCGTTAACAAAAAAAATAGATGTAACTGAATAACGGGGCCAGTGCCACATTGGTAGAAGGGTACGATCCCTAATCTTAACTCGTACAAGTTTTCATCAGAAAACTTCTGAGGGTTGGTAAGACAATTTCCATCTCCATTCATCCGGTGTTAAATCATTTGATAATTATTTCTATTCATAACATTTTTTCGTATATCCGACAATACAGGTACTTCTTGAAGGGTTTTGAACAAATATATATTATCGAGCAGCCTCTGAATCATTCGCCAGATTTCAATAATGCGAAAGATCAAAAACAGACTTACAAAATTATTAACGAAAACACTTTAATGCTCTTGAAAACACCTCAATCCCTATTGGTTGTACTGTGAATAATAACTCGCCCAAAACCTAATCCCCGCCCACTCGTTTTTTTTTTTCGGTACAGGTGTAAACAAGCTCTTCAAAGAGAGGAGCATAAAAAATAATCCCCATCCAGAACGTCAAAATGTTACTCTCGCCGGCAGAGATCAGGATCAGACATCACTCGTGGCAGAAAGCACTTCTTTACACTCCACCATGATTTATTATTATACTCACCACACATCAAAAGAGTTTATGAAATGAGTTTGTTGAGCTCGAGCTATTTATTTGGGGAATGTTATTCGAGGTGAGAGCTCACTTATACCCTCGCTGAGCGGTGGCTTGGAAAAGATAGAAATTTTCTCTTTACTATTGAAAAATATATCGATAGCGTGGATATTTGAATGTAATGGACTTTTTTAAATCTATCATCTTTGTACCGATTTCCGTGAAAAGTATTGCATTGAGTGATTAGTTAATATTGATAATTATAATAATATAACAGACACTGACATGGTAACAATTTTACATCAACAAATTGAGTTTTTATACATCACTTACTAACATTAAAGAAAACATCAGCTCATGTCGGGATACTCTTCAAGAGAATAGAAACAGTGTTTCAATAATCAATTTTGGCTTCATATTCAGATGATTAATTCAAGGAATGTTATTTGCTCTGATTTCTGCACCATTTGCAGGTGAAGCAGATTTGTGCATCGATATTCTCAAATTATTGGAAAAGCTATACATGATTCCATTCCTTGTAAAGAGATTCAGATTTCTTTCAACAAAAATAAGTTCTCTATATATGCATAGTGAGGGAAGTGGTAATACTTCGAATTTTTTGAAGAGTAGTCTGCAAGGTTCCAAGAAGTGGGTTCTTATTAAACACCATGTAGCACACGTCTATGCCAATTAAACTTTATCGGCGCTATTAGATCCTTCCCAAAAAATCAGCCCTTGCTTCTCAATATATCAATGTCCACAGAATCGCTCAGTTTACGTATGGTGTAGCACATTTTATTCGAATTCTCAAAAGTTTTGCTTCCTGAAATATGAAGAGCTATCAATTTCCACTGATTTTGTATTTCTTACTGGTTGTGAAATGACAATGAAACTGATTTGTTTCTATTTAAGCAAAAGTAGTTTTCGTAACGTGAGTTTAACATTTCATTTGACACCTGGTTGCCTTGCTCGAAAGTTCGTCAAGATCTTTTGTGATAAAAAAAACAGTGTATTTCCAACAGGGGTACCCAGTTACAGGAAATGTTATTACAACAGTCAATTATATATATATATATATATATATATATATATATATGTATATATATATATACAGTGTGACCCATTTAAAATTGAACCACCCCTGTAAAATACGCATTTTTCAGTCATTCTCGAAAAAAAATTTTTTTGAATATTAAGCATAAAAAATTGTATATTGACACAAATTTTCATAACTTTAGTTTTATTTCTAAGGCACTCTATGGTTTTTTTTTCTTCGTCAAAAACGGCAAAAGTTTATTTGGCAATTTTTGTTTTGAAATTTGACTACACCACTGGATTCGTAGTCGTTATGAATGAAAACCATATAAATTTCATGAAAAAATATTGGTTAGCAACGAAGTTACAACAACTTTAATTTTGGAAACAAAGTATTTGATTATAATTTTTATTCAGATTATAGACATATTAAAGATCTGGCAACACTGTCGATACAAAGTAGAACACCAGTGAATTTGTACATCTCTAGTCTTACGCTCTACCAACTGAACTACGAAACGCCACAATCTTCCTTACCTATACTTCACATACGCAATTCTCATTCTCGTATTTTTACATATATATATATATATATATATATATATATATATATATATATATATATATATATATATATATATATATTTGGCTTGTTTTTCTTGGGTTTTAGGTTCGTGGATCTGACTTTCATAAATTAATTTCAACTTTGTTCTGGTATAACATCTGTAATTCAGTTTCTACGTTTCGACGGGTGATCCTCGTCTTCATCAGGATTAAAAACATTACAACTCTTATGTCCGAAATTCTGCCTTAGTGACTGGTAGAATGGTAGAATATATATATATATATATATATATATATTTATATATATATATACATATATATAAAATAAAAAAGGCTAATGACCAGAATATGAATAAAACCGTGTTGTCTCTTAATAAACTTTCAAATTTTATTGAGTAAGATAAATTGTTTTTTTTCCTGTAGATAACTTCCCAAAGTATACCTTTTTTTATTAAAAAAAAAAGTAAGTACACTGTGGTTAAACCTGTCAAATGCCTTTTACGGGTCGCTTCAAGAGGCTGTGAGATTCCCTGTATACGACATCTTGCGGAAGAGGATGTTTAACTTTATCTGCAAAAAATTGTACACGTCTCTCAAGAATGGGAGATTGATGAAGGTAAATCACGTCCTCTAAAAAGGGCAAAGCTCATCTGTCCAAGGTGTCTAAGAAACGAGAAAATCTCGAGAAAAGCTGTGTGAAGACAAAATGAGCGTTGTTTTTAATTATTGCCGGGAGATTAAAACATGCAGACAAAATGCAAAAGGATATTACCTCATTTATAATGTTATAAAGGAAGAAACTTTCGCCTTTTGCATGCCCCGACAACCCTATACATTCTGCCTGGCCATCAGATGGAATTATAATCTTGTTTCAGTCTAATTACACCTATCAAGAAAGTCGCTAACTCCATTAGATAGAATCAACCTCTTTGTTGGTTGGGATTCCTCAGGATATTGCGGCGGTATTTGTTCGAAGGAAATTTTATGGCATACAGGGCAAAGAATTATGAGATTGTTTGTTTCATTCAACCATCATGAACATACTATCATAGGTATAGGTGAAAAATAGCTTTAAATCACGTAAAATGTACTAAAGAGAAAAAACACGTTAGATGTGTGACGTTAGTTATATTATGTTTATGTTAACCCATCGATTGTTAAAAAAAATATATACAGAAAGTAAATTGTATTGCTTATTTGGTACCTTGTTATTATGTTAAGTTGATTCGATATTAACCAATATTGGGACATTTGACTGAATATTAGCATCGTCTGCAGTGATGTCGATAATGCCGAGTATTTTTCAGTGAGACTTGTATCATCAGGAAACATGACTCCCAAAATGATGCGTGGCATTCTCTTCTAAATTTATTTTCGATCTCCTCTCGGCTTTGTTTGTTGTTGCCTCGATACCAATTTTCCTTCTTCTTTTTTCATTTGAATTTTTGAATTCGCGCACCAAATCGTCACATTTCACTGTTTGGGTTCATCTTATATAATTTATATATACAACTATTTTTCCATTCTTATTACTATTTACATATTTCAATAATAATTACTTATGACACCACCCCGTTGTTATTCTCTCACAATTTCCAATTTTCCATTTGACCATCTATTCCCTGATTGGCTAATCTCATCAAGAAGTTTGCTGTTCTACCATTGGCTACTTTTAGTTAGGTACAATTTCATATACTGTATGTTTCAAATTTATAAATGTGTTGATCACTTTTTATTCATGAAAATTTTGTAAATCTAGACTTTTTGTTGTCTTTTTACCAATTATGGGTTATAATCATTATGACAGTGTATGAAATTGATTGTGTTATAGTATTTTGACATTTTTATCTATCCATATTATACATAGGCTTACAAATAAATAGAACTTCCAAAATTATGTAAAAACAATCTCTTGAAACTAATAACTATTTATTAATTATTCTTTTTTTGAGTTTTTTCCTTTTAAAACTCATAACTGGCATAACATAACATAACAATATATATATATATATATATATATATCTATATCTATTTATTATAACCCCATTTTACAATAGATACATTGATTAAAATACATTGGTATAGGTAAAATACATTGAAATACATATAAACTCATTAAAAGTAAGATAAAATACATATAAACATCAGTTATGGAATTTTTAAAGTTATGATTGGTAACATTGATATATGATATTGTTCTGTTTAGTGAGATATTTTGAGAGCATTTTTGAATTAGTTTTGAGACACATTAAAAATATTCAAGCGTGGATTAAAATTTTCATTACCTGGTCTCATTAATCGAGTGAATTATTGAGGCCATAGTTTGTGCTATGAAATGGTATTGTAAATAGATCTGTGTTGCGACTGGCTCTGGACGGTACTCTAAAGATTATTATTAATTCCAGTAGTTGAGGGCATAAGATTTGATTATTAAGTAGTTTAAACAAGGTAATAAGGTCAGTTCTTATTCTTCGGTTGTAAAGGGTTGGAATGTTCAGAAATGCTAAAATAGTTTCATAGTTGTGATTCCCAAATTGTAGATTAAATCTCTATGCCACATGTCTTAGAAATGGGGTGACCGTACTGTAGATGCATACTGAAGTATGGAGCACACTAGTGAGTTGTAAAGAGTCTTCAGGGCATTAATTGAAAAGTCGCTTAAATTGCGTAGAATGAATCCCAGAATTTGGTTTGCTTTGCTTATGGTCGCATTTATGTGTGATATAATTGTTAGTTGTGAATCGAGCTGAACATCGTTTCATGGTTGATCCATTTATTTTGTACTGAAAATTCAAGGGGAGTTTAGATTTTGAGAAGGATATTCTGAAGCATTTATCAATATTTAGAGCTAAGCCATTTGCGAGAGACCAATCGTGTAATTTATTTACATCGTGTTGAAGTTTCAAGCAATCTTTCGAAGTCTGTATTGGAATATATATTTTTACATCATCTGCGAAAATCAAACACTGACAGTAATCAAAGTGAGATGCCAAATAATTTATGTAAATATTAAATAGTAATGGTCCCAGATGAGATCCCTGTGGAACTCCTGAAGTGACTTGTACCGGATTAGAGAGATGGTTCTTAATTTTATCATACTGAATGATCCTAGTAAGGTAGCTGTTAAGCCAAGATAAGAACTCGTGATTCACGCTATCTAAAGCCTTTGAGAAGTCAGCATATACGGAATCAATTTGATTCCCAGCTTTCAGAGCACTTACAATGTTATTCTGATACAGTTGACTTCCCTGTTGTAAACCCATGCTGTTCATTAATAATAAAGTTGCCATGTTAAAAATCTGGATATAAATAGTTCAATTTTGGAATTGCTGACAGTTTGGTTATTGGGCGATAGTTAATAATATTTGTCTTGTCTCCGTTTTTAAATATTGCTGTTATGTAGCTGTTCTTCCATTTATTTGGAAAAACCCCAGTGATTAATGAATTATTAAATATCATACTCAATGGTTTAGTTAGGGTATAAATGCATATTTTGAGAAATATATATATATATATATATATATATGAATATTGAAATTTCGGGTTGAACCGCGCCTAGAAATTTGGTAATTTCGACTCCCATTTTGGAGTCATTTTCAAAACAAGTGGGGAAAAAAAAATAAGTTATTGGTAAGAGTAAAAGAGGAAAGTGATTTCCAACCGAGGTCTCAATCTGCCTACTCCTAGGTTGTAGTAACTGAGGAAGGAATGTGATTTCCCCTGAGATCTCAATCTGCCTACTCTTCAGGTGTTGTCACTTAGGAAAAAAAATTATTTTCAACCAAGGTCTCAATCTGCCTACTCCTAGGTTGTAGTCACTACTAGTTTGTGAATACAACCTAATTCATCCAATCGCCGATCGAAATTACCATTCAATGAAGGGGAATATTTCTATGACCCCAACAGAAAACCATATTGAAGTCATCATATAATGTAATTATTTCAAATGGAATCAATTTTCGAACCTACGCTTCAAAAAATTGAAGCAAGAGCAACTTGACCATCCTCAATGATAGATCCATTCAATTGAATGAATTAGGTTCGTGCTGCTGATCTACCACATAATCACTCGTATTGTAATAATTATTCTACCAATAAAAGCCATATCACTTGAAAATTTAAAGATTTATTCAATGATGAATTCAGAATTGAAATTAATATAGTATATTATTGATATCCAAACGTTTAATTTGAATGAAACTGAGAATCAATGATAAATTCTTTATTGAAATTGATATAGTATATCATTGATATCCAAACACTTACTATATTTGAAACATCCATTGAAATCCAATGGGTTCTTATATTCAAAAAAAGGGAAAAATTAAATATTGATAGAAAGTTTTTCTGTGAATTAAAAAATCCACGATTCAAATAAGTTATTTTTTGTGAATGTCTTACAGAAAACAACTACTTCCCCGGCTAAAGCCACGCTGGACATTGAACTACATCTGATAGATATTCTGAAAAGGCCCTAACTCAAAAGAAAAAATCTGAAATTGAAAATTTGCATTTTCAACCAGATAGTTATTTGATTTTCTATTCCAGTCTTAATTAAGAACTCATAAAGATGAATGAGGCAAAGAAGAATGTTTTCCAAACGAGAGTACTCACCAGAAATCATTCGTAACATTGACGCAGGAGAGACATCGCATTCACTAGGTCTTCAATACATTTTTGTCGACGAAAATCTATTTCACGCTTCCACGATCATCAGGAAGACCGGAAGAAATGGGAAACACATTTTCAAGAAGCAATCTCACTTTGCAAAGATGGAAAAAGTTAGAATCATTTCTTTTGGAGAGACACTTTGAAATTAGTGTTTTCTGACATTAAAACCTGTCATGGGGTATGATAGATTGATTTGTTGAAAATATAAACAGGATGTTCATAAAATCAGATGTGGAATCATCTGCGACTGAAAGATAAACTTTAGTCACTATCTTCCATCGTCAAGATAACCTCTTGTGGGGTATTCATGTTGAAAAGGGAAACATTCTCAATTAAATATTGATAGAAAGAGGTTATCTTGACGATGGAAGATAGTGACTAAAGTTTATCTTTCAGTCGCAGATGATTCCACATCTGATTTTATGAACATCCTGTTTATATTTTCAACAAATCGATATAATCTAATTAGTAACCAAATATAATCCTATCATTGGATGAAGTATTATTCTACTCGTGGAATATGGAATAGAGAATATCATTGAGTGAATGGGTATCTCTTTGATCATATTATAGTGTTTTCTCTGTGTATACTCAATAAATATAAAGTACTACCTGGTACCTGTGACTTCGTCCACGAAGAATTTGTTTTTTCCTATGTTTTTCTTCGTGTTGTTCCATCTAGGTAATGTCTGTGACTTTGCTCGCTTCCAGTTATCCCGTTATTCCGTTAACCCGTTATCCCGTCTTACGTTATCCCGTTTTCCGTTATCCCGTTCACGTTATCCCTTTTTCCGTTAACCCGTTACCGTACCGTTATGCGAGACATAGCAAAATATATTCTCCGTGTTCAAATATCTGTGAATACCAATTTTCATGGCGATCGGTTGAACGGTATAGAAGTTGATGCGCTGCAGCGCCCTCTAGTGGCGAGTTAAAGTAAAATAGATAGCATAAAAACCTTCTCCATTGAAAATCACTTAGATGTGCCAACTTTTCGAACATCCTATTTCACTTATTCAGTTTATCAGCACCGTACTAATCAACAGATAAATGTTTGTTTTTCGTTTTCTCTTCGTTTCCAAAGTGTCTTTCTAACCCCTCTCACCAACCAGATACACTTTAGAAAGAAAATATTTGTATTTTCAACGAAGTAATCCATTATTTTATTAATTGTCCAATTATGAATTTTAATATATCACCGTTTGTATATTTGGTTTATTTGTAATGCCTTCTCATATTATTGCTATTCGCATAATATTCGGATCTCTCATGTACTGTAAATACATCATATATTCTCAGCCCTGGAGAAAAAAAAAATCAATTCAAACCACCAAGGCGTGAATGGTACATATTTTTAATTATTTTATTCATACATAACATATCAAGTCAGAAATGAATATTCAAACCAAATTTTTCAAATATTTTTTATGTATTCTTTAGCACCAATAAACTGGATGAAATGTGTAATTGCATATTTTGCATTGGTAAAGAACACTCATTGTGCGAGGCTTATATATTGACCGTTTTTCATAAATAAAATCAATTCAAAATAAATTAAAGAATTACTATCCTCATGAACATTTGAAACGGTGAAATAAACGATGAGTTTTGTTTCCAATAAGCGCTTCCTTGGACACCCTATGTTATTCTTGAGTCTAAGCAGATTTATGAATATCTCACTTATCTCGGTGAGATCGAGGCCAGTCGACACGCTTCCTAGGGACCGGCTAAGCCCTTTCACGGTCCATTGGTATCGCATCCCTAGCGGGGAGTTTCTTTTTCCTTTTACCGGTCAATCCGCACAAATGGATAGCGGACCTACAACCAAAACCACTTATCAACTCGCGATCACTTCGTTGTGAGCTCAACCACTTCTAAATCGGCCGTCGATTTCACATCATCCTAGATTTCCTACCCACTGAGTGTATCGCTTTTGGAATGTTATGATATTGCTTATAGAGGGTATAGGGTGCAATGGGGATATATTGGGGAAGTAGAGGGTATTTTTAATAATAAGCCATTCTAAACAGGTGCAGAAATCCAAACTCTTGACGTAGAACGCAAGCATCTTCGTGTTTTCGGTATACCACCCAACTCATCACAAGTGGATAAAAGAGCCCATCTGGATCAAAATTACAAGAAATAAAAATAAATGAATTATTGGACAAAATACAAATTTATGAACTGTCCATAAACTTGTGTACCGATATGGAGCTAACGTAACGTCTGAAGAACTATTGAAAACTCTGAGCGGAACAGCACCAAATATTAAATCTACGTGACATAAGTGAAACTTCTTTGGTGATATAAACTTCGATTCGTAAGAATTTCGTAAGGGGTAAAACTACAGAGAGGCCTGAAAATTATAACACCATTGAATTTTATTTCTAACATAAGCCTTATTACGCGCTTAAAAAAGAAATGAAAGTGAGAACAAACATTTTTGAATATATATACAGTATGTCACACTAAGTTGGAACCATATGGAAAACTTTTTTATTATTCATTTTAGGAAAAAAAGTTATTCCTCATAAAAAGTTTTGCATGTTCTAAAATCTAAAATACAATCATCAGATATCAAATTGTTTCAGTCGTATACGCGGTTTGTCAAAAAATATGAATTGTACTCAAGAGTAAAGTACCTTTATATTCGACAATATCGAAAATTCTTAATGGAAAAAGTTGTTCTAAACTGAAAACTACGTTCAATTATGCAATAATATTCATAGACATTGAAAAATTAGGTTATGTTACTTTTTACTGTTTTTTCTATTTTGAATAGACATTTATCTCTTTTGATTATGAAATACATGATCACCTTTTCGTTTCTTAATGTTTTCTAACAATTTTGCAATTTAAACGAATGCATATGCATATATTGTGCAAATAAGAAAATACATACAAATACTAAGTTGTGTAACCAACATAATTTTAATTCTGGAAATAAATAGAAATGTAATGTTTCCTCATTCCACTGATGCCTCGACGTATCCACCTTCTCGTTCAATGCATATAATCGTTCTTTTGGCAAATTCACATAATACATTCCTCATCATTTCTGGAGAAATTTCCTCTCCAAATGGTCAACATCTTGAAACTGCCCTTTCTGATAAACTTTTTGTTTCAAGCAACCCCATAAGAAGTAATCAAGGGGGGTTAAGTCAGGGGATCTAGCAGGTCAAAAAAGATCAGAACATCTGTGAATAACTTTTCCATGGAATGTATGTTCAAGATATTCCCTAACATTTAATGTACTGTGGCATGCGGCACCATCTTGTTGGAACCAAATACATTGACGTTCTTGTAAGGGTAGTTCGTTCAAGAAGTCATTGATGTGAGTTTATAAAAACTGTAGATAACGTTCGGCATTTATAGATTGGCGAAAAAAAAAGGTCCTATTGATCTGTTCTTATAAATGCCACACCACACGTTCGTCTTAAATGAATATTGGTCATGTGACTTTATTACAAAATTGGGATTTTCATCAGACCACCAGCGACAATGTTGTGACGAGACAGTTCCATTTGACGAAAATGTTGACTCATCGGAAAAAATTATACGCCTCGTAAAATAAGGGTCCTCTTCTAATTTTCCTTGGATGAGATGGCAAAAATCAAAGCGCCTATCATAATCCCTTTCTTTCAATGTGTGAACGATTTTTGGTTTGAATGGTCTGTATTTATTCAGTTTTAAAATTCTTGCCACTAACATTTTGTTGCATCAATGAATTTTTTTGATTTTCTACAACTGACAGCATTACTTCAAACTGCGTATTCTCATCGGTAACCAGTTTTCGGCGTTTTCCATTAAAATGATTGTTAATACTTCCAGTATTCTTGAATTTATTATAACACTTGAATGATTGATATTTTTATTGGGATGTCTGTTATTAAAAATAGTTGCTGTTTCTCTATGCGTTTTATAGTTTTCTCCCACAATCAAAACAATTTCTAGTTTCTCTTCACAAGTTAATAACGCTACCACTGTCAAACATATCTTGCTATTTACAAATCAACAAATCATTTCTTCGTCAGTGCATCCTAGATTACACGTAACTACAGTTAAATTTGCATTGTTATTGTAGACAAAATAAGAAAAAATTATTTTTCCATGTAAATGGATATAATTGCATATTTGAACGTAGTTTTTAGTTCTCAACAACTTCTTTCCTCAACGAATTTCGATATTTTCGAATATAAAGGTACTTTACTCTTGAGTAAAGTTCATATATTTTGACATACCGCGTATACGACTGAAAAAAAATTATATCTGATGTATGTATTTTAGATTTTAGAATATCCAGAATTTCTTATAAGGAATAACTTTTTCTCCTAAAATCAATAATAAAAATGTTTTCCATATGGTTCCAACTTAGTGAGACATACTGTATATATATATATATATATATATATATATATATATAAATACAAAACTAGGGATATTGGGGTAAGCAGCAATGAAAAAGTAAGATTTATCCAAGCTTTCGGAAATGGGTATTTCCATCATCAGGGAAACTACAATAGATGAAGAAACCAATAGTAATACATATTCAAGTGCGAAACATTATGCTACTTACAACTTTGTTGGGGTTGGTTTCAATGATATTAAACTTATTCATTTAACATAGTGATACAAAAGAAAAAAAACGTAGATCAAGCAATAAATCGAAGTTCAAAGTTAATTCACACACATTAACATTCTTTAAAATTATATGAATATGTGGTGTGACAAGTGAAACTGACAGGTTAGGAATAATTCCCACAATTATATTCAAGCCAGCGACACCTGACGGGTGTCACTTGGAAATTATTACAGTGGTGCCAACTGTAAGATTAGTACCAACTGCTGTTACCAGGTGGCGGTAATGTTGAAAAGAACTATCATTTGATATTGCATTGTTGTCAATTTGATTGATATGTGAAGACAATAAGTAAGAGTAGATCTCACTCAAATGGTTAATATCTGTTTTTTTTATTGATGCAATTGTTTTCTTGGGAAATGAAAGCCATTTCTCCTTGATGTATGTGACTAGCTAGCACCATCACTGAATCGTAATTTATCTGCTGGTCAAATTTATTCACATGTTCTGCTAAAGCACATCTTTCAGGATGCAATCTGCAGTCACTTCTATGAGAAATTATTCTTTTCGATAATGATCTTTGCGTTTGACCAATATATTGTTCATTACAACCATGACAAGGACTACTATAAATTACATTTGACATTGAAAATAATAAGAATAAATTGATCTGATTGTTAAAACTGTTTTATATGATATTTTTCGGCGTTGTGAAATAATCTGGAAAGTTCAGGAGTGATCTCTCTTATATATGGTAATGAAGTGAACAAAGGTTGAGTAGGGGTAGTGTTAGTTTCATTGTTGTTTGAGATGCTAGTACTTCTAAGTGAGATGAAGTTTTATATAGAATGTTATTAAGTAACGTTTTTGGATATGAATTTTCTAAGAAAAGGTTAAAGAGAATTTAAATTCTGTTAATGGAATTTAGGATCTGAGATTTCAAGTACTCTTAATTTCATTTGTTTTACCAAATTCACTTTCATAGACTGTTTGTGATATGAGTGGTAATTCAGGTATCTGCCTGCGCTGCATGGTTTTCTATATCAATCTAATAGTTTGTTTTCTGTTGTACGTATAAGCTTGGTATCAAAAAATGGTACGGAATTGTCGCTGTTCTCAGTTTCAGTTGTGAACTGGATATGAGGATCGTAGCTATTGAAGGTACTGAGAATCTCATCCACAACATCATTCGGTAATGCTAATATAATATCATCAAAAAAACAAATTATGACGTTAAGATTGAAAGATAAAACTGGGATAACATTGTCTAACAAATCATCCATGACGTACGTTGCTAGAATGGGTGAAATGGAGTCTCCCATTCGGGTACCAAAGGTTTGTTTATAAATTTTATTATTGAAAGAAAAATATGTATTATCAAAAAGAAAAGTCAACAATTCAAAAAATATCTCTTCGTTAATGCAACAATAATTAATTATACGATCCCAATTTTTGTGTATTGCTCTAATACAAGCATCCAAATAGACATTGCAGAAAAAGGAGACGACATCTAAACTTGCCAGAACATAATTGTCTGGAAGTGTTGAATTATTGAATTTATTAGTGACTCCAAAAGAGTATTTTATATAATATTCATTGTCAAACTTGTATGCATTAGTTAAAATTTCTGTCAAAAAAAGGCTATCTTTTCAGTAGGGGCTCCTATAGAAGCCACTATAGATCTGACTGAAAGGGTGGGCTTATGAATTTTGGGTAAATAATAGAATTTTGGAGAAATGCCATTATAGCATGCGAGTTTCTTTTTCACAACTTCATCAATTTGGTTTGTTTTATACATGACTTTAATTAATTCATTGCTTTTTCTCTGAATTGCTGAGGTAGAGTCTTTCGGTAGTTCTACATATGAGCTACTGTTGATGTCATTGGATAGGTTAAGATATTGATCCTTGTACATTATGACTGTTACATTGCTTTTGTCTGATTGTGTGAGAATCAAATTAGGATTGTCTTTCATGAATTTCTTGGATTTGAAGAAAAGAGTCCGTAGACTTGAATTATGGTTAGAATGTTGAATGTGGTTTGTTATAATATTAGTTGCTCTTGCTATAGTGATTTTTCTTTAACGAGGTTCAATGATAGTGGAAGTGACGTAGTCTACATCAGATGAGATATTCTTTATCGATATATCTTTTGGTATTATTGGTTCAATACTAAATTTAGGGCCTAAGAAACACGACCTCAGGGACAGGAGTGCTCGAGATTTTTATCCAATTTGGTTTGGTTTTCAATTTGGCTTTGAGTTGATTATCTCTCAAATTTCTTATTTTTGTTAAATTTCTTTATGAAACAGTTTATTGTATGAAATTTGTTGTTTGCTGGCGAAATTAAACATTAATTTGTCCGAGAGATCAATGTCTTTTTTAAATTCAACATTCAACATTCAAGATTGTTAATTAGGTTATGATTTGAAGAAATCTCAATAATTTTGTTCCTAACTTGTAGTTATTTTTCCTCACATTGGAGTGTGTTTCCTATCTTAGGAGTAGGTTTTCTATCGGTATTATCGAAGCTGTAAAGTGGCCAGGTAGTATCCCTAATTCTCTACATTGTAACAGGAAGCATCGTCTATTATACTCTTTAGCGAATTTCATCCTCGTTTTAGACCAAGATTTAAAATTCATCACCGTAGGTCATCTTGATGTTGTGATAGAACCCCATGTATATATATATATATATATATATATATAGTCGAGGGCATTGACGAGGGGATGTACACTTCGGTTATATTTATGGATCTCAGCAAGGCATTCTACTATGTTTCTCATGACCGGCTTATAAGTAAGCTCGAAAAGATACCACTGTGTTTCTGGTAACACTAAACAATCATATCTGCGGGAAATCAACTACGGAGTTCCCCAAGGTTCGGTCCTATTTATGAATGGCCAATGAACCTGAGGATGGCAGATGTAATTTTGCAGGAACGTCGTAAAATTGGACCTTTTGATGACCAATACGCGAAGATAACATCTTGAAAAATCTACGAAAAAAAATATCTTGTTAAAATATATCATTTAACAGAAAAATCACCTATGAAAGTTGCAAAATAACAAAGCTACAAAAGTTACCGATGAAACTGGTCCTATTAGGGTCCTGGTAAGTATAAGAATAAAGAGTAAATATTGGTCCACAAACAAAATTACATGCGTTTTCTTCCACAAGTGTATTGAGAAACACATCCGCTTCATTTCGTTTGCGCCTTGTAAAACTGTCGTTGTCATGATGTGGATTCAGAAGCCACTGACAATATTCGGCTCTTGCGGGGCGATCTTGAGGTTGCAATGCTTGTACGTTTCGATATTGGAATGTATAGAGTTTTCCTGTCCTGCTTTGAATGCGACGACGAATGCACGACCATATTTGACGTATGTGTTATTTTTCAGCGGAAAATGAGATGCACTCAAGTTCATTGTATTCGTATTATTTTCAATATAGATAACCACAAACTCTAGGAGCATATAAAAGCTGGCACGTTCATGGCGTATTGTTTTGTGAGTTATCATTCTGTATTGGCCATTGAATGACTTTTGGGTGTAACCACCTCCAGAACTATGGGAATTTCCACGTTCCAGCTACGATTTTGGAGATGAAGTTTCCAACTATTGAAGCAATTTGGGTTTCAAGTACTTCGCTCGCTTCTCAGCGAAAATGGTTTAGGTGTGCTCGAAGCTATTCTGTGGCTTGTTTCTTCATGGTGTTTGGAAAGTGCCGAGGAAGGGTCCAAATGTCAGATATCAAGCTAATGTTCAGAGATTCGGCTGGTTATTCTTCTGTTAGTTTGCCCTATGTATATTCTGGGACATTCGGAACATTTTATGTAGTCCTTGGGATTAATTGATTATGGTATCTTTAGGAAATCGGAGGAAATAATAAATTTGATTATTTGCTGTGAATATATATATATATATATATATATATATATATATATTCCTATGTCGCGTTTCTCTAAATTCTGCAATTTTGTCAGTGATATATCTGATATAGGGAAGGAAAGTATTATATGATTGTTGGTATCTGTTGGGTTTTAGAGGTTTGTTGAAAGTTACAGATTTGTGTGTTGTTATAAAACTTGTTGATGTAGTGCGATTTTGACCATGTTCAACTCTTGCGGTCTATAGGGATGATCGGTGAGTTGAATAGATCTGTGCAGTTTAGGACGGAATTGATTTGATCTGAATGGTGATGAGAGCTGCCCAATAAGATATAGGTTGGTATATGGGTTGATTTCCTGAATACTCTGTGAGTGAAGGAGTCGTTGGTTTTCGTGATGAGGACTTTTAGGAAATGAATCTCAAATCAAATATATAAATATTCTTGATCTAAATAATCATCTCATGAAAATTCTCATTTCAGATAAGGCAATATACTTCTTTTTCAAACTATCTGAGTTGTTTGTCTCTTTCAATGAAGTTTATAGAGATGAATTTGGTTGAACTGAAACATCCGTACTCCTCATATTACAAACCGATGAAGTAACTCAACTCGGTCAATTATATTTCCGTCACTTCAAGAATATAAATCCCTTGTCAAAATTATTCTGATAAGGAAAGCACTGGAAGGGATAGAGAGCGCGCAGAGCCAACAAGACGATTAACCACCATTCGACATTTTAGCAGTAGCGTCAGGCTGAGTATCGTTTGAGTTTATGTACGTGCTCTGGCCTAGAATTATAATTTAATTTCAACCGCATAGTCAGCATGAAGGGGATTTTTTTTATTTCATCAAAAATAACACCGCACCAACTGCAATGAGTTATTAGCAGGGAGAGACAAAACACGAATTGATTATGAACAGATTTTACAATATATTGTAACGAACCTAGGCCGGACCTGTCGCCTCACGCGTTGCCATCGACAGCGATGATGTCATCCCCGGAGATATTCGAGAACAATCCAGTCACGCCGCGGCAGATAACAACGGTCGATATTGGAAATAACTGGAACATGCTGGGCACCAACCGCCAGAATTGGAAACATCGAGAATGCTGTATCGGAGATAAATAGGCCGCCCTCAAGAGGGAGTGCAGAGTTTTTCGGCGAGTCGATAACATCGAGCTATACAGTGGCGTAGCCAGTAATATAAATTAGTTGTCAATTTAAGTGTGAAATAAATTAGTAAAACCAAGTTAAGTTTATTCGAAGTTCCCAATTGGTGTCGGAAGCAAGATTTTGAAAATAAATACGTGATCGTGGAGTGGATAGTCAGAAAAATAAATTGATAGACCTTTTTTTACGCCCAAAATAGACAGTGACCCTGTTTTCGCGAAGTGGACAATTGTGCGTGGGAATATAAACTGATACACTGTTCGCGTGAAACAGACAATAGACTGGTGGCCCGTGGAAAAGAATTCGCGAAGTGAATTTTTAACAAACTGATAAACTTTTCGTGTGAAACAGACTGATACCTCGTCAAAGACAAAATGTGTTCAAGAAAAGTGCGCCTTGCGGATTTGAAGGTAGCGGAATTGAAACAGGAATTGGAGGAAAGGGAACTGGAAACAACAGGTAAAAAGCAAGTACTCCAGGAAAGACTTGCAGAAGGACTTATACAAGAAGGTGAGGACCCCGAAACATTTTTATTCGAAGTTTCCGGAGGTGATTTAAGTTTGGTAATGAATAAACTCGAAGAAACTACTAAATCCTTGAAAGAAGAACTGCAACAAAATTCTAGAAATCTGGAAGAGAAGCTTCTAGAAAATTCAAGAAGCTTGGAAGAAAATGCTAGAAATCTGGAAGAGAAGCTTGAAGAAAATTCTAGAAATCTGGAAGAGAAGCTTCAAGAAAATTCTAGAAATCTGGAAGAGAAGCTTCTAGAAAATTCAAGAAGCCTGGAAGAAAATGCAAGAAGCCTGGAAGAGAAGTTCCTGGAAAACACAGAAGGCCTAAAAAAGAATTGCGCGGCGTGACTGGATTGTTCTCGAATATCTCCGGGGATGACATCATCGCTGTCGATGGCAACGCGTGAGGCGACAGGTCCGGCCTAGGTTCGTTACAATATGTTAATGTTTCTAAGGAATTTTAGCACTTTCTGTAGATAACCGTTGAGGACTGTTTTGATATTGTCGCCTGAGTTGTTTGATCTTATTTCTTCATTATATAATGGACACTCCACCAAGAGGTGTTCGACTGTGAGTTGGGTGATGGGAGTAGGATCCTCGAATATGTTGTCTGAACAGTACGCACTCGAAGAAACCCCCCCAGATTTTCCCAGAAGCTTGTTATTGCTGCTAGAGAGGAATGGCAGAATATTTCCCGAGAACAAATTTCTAACCTTATGAACAGCATGCGGCGGCGTCTTCAACACGTATAGATGCCAGAGATGGATACATACTTTATTAAAAACTGAAATCTTTCATTTGATGTAGAAAATTACTTTTGTTCAAGTCCATAATTGCGCTATTATTTGTCATATTATGTCGTGGTATTGTTGCCATTCCAATTCAAAAAATTTGTCGTATAAAATGGGTTCTTTTATTAAATATTATTTTGCTTGTAATTATTCTTATTGCTACTATTAAATCGAAGTTAACTAAATGCGCATTGAATGGATAGTTAAATTTGTTTTATTTTTTATTAATGTCATGGTCGTACTACTGGCGTAATGTGTTCAAAAAGCACTACTGCGGTAATGTACGTCATTATGACTTTCAACTAAGTGTCAAATTCTTTATTTTATGACAGTCAATCAAACACACCATAATAACTATGCACTCGATACTATTGTTATTATATTCAACCGTAGGATTGCAATTCATCAAAAGCCCATTTGTGCTGGAGAAAAACTGAAAGTATATTTGGAATAAGTATCCCATTCTGAGTCTAGGTCCCATCAAATGGTTTGTGAAGAACCCCTGTCGTCAACCATAAAATCCAACTCAGCAATTTCTCGGACGATTTCCATATCCCAAATCGTCACTACTTCCTAAGAAGGGAATTCAATTATCTAACGGACCGCGGTCGAAGAAATGAGCTGTCCAGAATTTGTTTAAATAATAGTAGTAGGCGGTGTCGAGACCATTTGTTTCCAAAGGGAACGACGCATACAAGTTAAAGGCGGCCACTAGTTTTCTTCGAATATCCCCGAATCTTCATTTACCTAATCGAAGCCCGTTGTTGTAAGGAACATTTTCAATTGGAGAGGATAGCCGTGCTCCCCTAAATTTCCATTCAAATTACACACAGATGACCCCAGAAACATCGACTCCATTAGGAAAATCGCGAATAGATTTTCCTACGTTTTGGTGGTGAGCTTGATCTTTTTGTTGTTTTTGCTATTTTCGCGTATGAGATTTGATAGACCTTTCACACAAACGAATGGATTTTATTCAATAATTGTACCTACACAGAGAAATTATTTGAGATAAAAAATTCTCACTAACGCTTAAGATTTGTTGACCAGGGTTGTATACTGACCATGATTTACTTTTCAATCATAAATATAGTTCAAATTAGATTTTTGATTTTAGTAAAATTTGAATTTTATACAGGATGAGGCACCCCATACGACACGGTCCCTGTAAACCAAACCATCAATTTTTTCGGGAATTTCTCCATTTCATTATATGTATATTGATTGAGGCTGCAAAAGCAAATTATTTTGGGTATACAGGGTGGCTCAAAAAAGTGTGACATATCAAAGTTGTGGTTTTTTTTCAGGAACACCCTGTATTTCATTGCACTTTTGAAAAGGTTAGGAAAAAATAATATATAAACGGTTATAGTTAGGTACATAGTACCTAACTATAACCGTTCTCGAGTTATTGATTTTTTTATGAAAATGCTAGGTACAATTGGAAACTAAATAACATCAAAATGTATAGAAAATATCCCTTCGAATTCTGACCAAGCATAAAAGAGGTTTTGGGCTATTGATTTCGATAAAACCCGTTTCTCAATATTATACAGGATGTTCAAAAATCATTGTCACTTTTTTATCATTTCGGACAAAGATAACTTTGTTATTTCAGATAAAACACCCTGTAGTTTTTTGGTCTGAACAATATAAAATTCAATTATCTTTCATTTCATATTGGGGTTCCCTATACCTAACCTAAATAGTTTTTCAGATATTGGCTTTTTCAAATAGTAGTTCTTATTTCAATGCATTCTTTGAATCAAAATAGATTTGAAACGATATTTATTCAACTTGTTGAAAGAATTCTTATTGTGTTTTACGTTATTCAAAACATTCACTGAATTATTAGCGTCGAAAATGAAAACGTATCCTATTCAAGAGCGGATAGATATGATTTTAGCGATTGGTGAGTGTTTAGAGAATTGCCTTTTGGCGTCGAGGGTTTATGCCCAAAAATATCCAGACCGGAATCATCCAAACAAGTTGGTTTTCAAACGATTGCTACATCAATTTCGTAGGACTGGAAATGTCGCTTATGAAAAGGCAAATAGACCAAAACCCATCAGTGGAAATGAGGAAAATGATTTTTTTATTATGGGATCAATCATAGAAAACCCTCATACGAGTCAACGTAAGATCGAGAAAGCAGACGGGGCATTTCTAGGGTAATCAAAAAATACAAACTTCACCCGTACCGTATTCAGATGCACCAGGAATTATATGAAATAGACTTCCATCGACGAATCGAGTTTTGTCTATGGGTTCTGGACAAGTTTAGTGAGGATGAACAGTTTTTGGATTCCATTTCATTTTCTGATGAATCTACTTTTCATAACAATGGCTTAGTGAACAGACACAACTTCCATTATTATAGTGATGTGAATCCTCAGTTTTTCCGCACTCTGGATCACCAGAATAGATGGTCTGTTAACGTGTGGGGAGGAATTATAGGTACACAAGTTATACGACCATACTTTTTTTATGGAAACTTGATTGGTCAAATTTTTTTACAATTTTTACGAGATGATCTGCCTGAGCTTTTGGAGAATGTGCTGCTAAATATCAGACAACGGATATGGTTACAATTGGATGGAGCTCCGGCACATTTCAAATTCAGTGTCAGACAGTTTTTGAATATGTGCTTTCCGAATAAATGGATTGGTAGGGGAGGACCACAAAATTGGCCAGCGAGATCACCAGATTTGACTTGCCTCGATTTTTTCCTATGGGGATACTTGGAGAATGAGGTTTACGACACTCCCCCAACCACACTGGAAAATATGAGGAAGATAATAAGGGCTGCTTTTCGAAGAGTGACGCCTCAAATGTTATTAAATGTTAAGAAGTCTTTCATAGAGAGAGTGGCTCTTTGTATTCAATAGGATGGTCGTCATTTCGAGTACCTACTTTGAATTAAATACATTTATGTTTTATATTTTGTTGTTGTTTCAGTTGAATAATAAAAAAAAATTATATAGTCTGTTTAATGAACTACTGTCAGAATATGAATGTAAATGATAACTTCATTTTAGTGAACAGTAAATATTTTCGATGAAGTGAAGTATAACAACTGTCAATGAGAATTCTGTTAGCAAATCAAATAAATGTCGTTTCAAAGCTATCTTGATTCAAAGAATGCATTGAAATAAGAACTACTATTTGAAAAAGCCAATATCTGAAAAACTATTTAGGTTAGGTATAGGGAACCTCGATATGAAATGAAAGATAATTGAATTTTATATTGTTCAGACCAAAAAAATACACGGTGTTCTATTTGAAATAACAAAGTTATCTTTGTCCGAAATTATAAAAAAGTGACAATGATTTTTGAATATCCTGTATAATATTGAGAAACGGGTTTCATCGAAATCAATAGCCCAAAACCTCTTTTATGCTTGGTCAGAATTCGAAGGGATATATAATTCCTTTATTTAGTTATGAACTAATACAAATGATCATTTAAAGAATACACATTAAATTTAGTCATATAAAATAAAACTAATAATAGACATGTCACTCATAAAACTACACATTAAAATTTGGTCATATAAAATAAAGTAAAACCAATACAGCCATTCCACTCATAAAAACTACACATTAAAATCAGTTGAAGAGAAGGGAGAAACATAAGTATACCTGTGCAGAATATTGAAATAGAATTACTAAGAAAAATTCTTTTTTCAAGCTGCAGCACTAGGAGAGTGAAGAAAAATTTTTAAGTTCTGTTTGAACTTGTTCAAGGAATCTGAGGATTTGATTTCTAGGGGCAGCTGATTGAATCTCTTCAGACCTTTGAAAAATACAGAAGTTTGTGTATGACTCTTTGCCACCAGTGGAATGTGGAAATCATTTCGTGATCTTGTGTTGTGGGTATGCACATCAGAATTGTAATTGACAATATTTCTCAAATAGCTTGGAGCAGTACCTGATTTGATCTTAAATATAAATATTAGAGTATTATACTCAAAGAAGTCATCTATTGACAA
This sequence comes from Gonioctena quinquepunctata, assembly GCA_018342105.1. NCBI lineage: Eukaryota > Metazoa > Arthropoda > Insecta > Coleoptera > Chrysomelidae > Gonioctena > Gonioctena quinquepunctata. The sequence goes on along the minus strand of JAFIRS010002019.1, from coordinate 186,947 downwards.
CCTCTGCATTTCCTTTAACATATGCCCAATGTGTGTTCTCTTTGAGCATGTGAGTATGATTCTCATAGCTCGATTTTGAAGTTTCCTAAATCTGGACATTTCATTTCGATTGAGCAGGTAAAGTATTGTATTGTATTGTATTGATGATTTCTATACATTTCGATGTTATTCAGTTTCCAATTGTACCTAGCATTTTCATAAAAAAATCAATAACTCGAGAACGGTTATAGTTAGGTACATAGTACCTTATATGAAATCATATAATTTTTTCCTGAACTATCCAAAAGTGTAACGAAATACAGGGTGTTCCATTTAAAAAAACACAACTTTGATATGTCACACTTTTTTGAGCCACCCTGTATACTCCAAAAAATTTCCTTTTGCAGCCTTAATCAATATACATGTAATGAAATGGAGAAATTCCCGAAAAAATTAATGGTTTGGTTTACAGGGACCGTGTCGTATAAAGACCCACCCCACCCTGTATAAAGACTATAATACCTTATGATAATGAAAAACGTTGAAAATAAGTTGTAATTAACAATAATTATTTCACTTCAATGTCATCTTGAAAGTGTAAATATATTGGGAAATTTTTTAATCTTAAGTTTTTTAAGAAATATTTATTTTTCTCATTGATTGCTTTGCATGGCAAATAAAGGGTCGGATTAAAAAAGTTAAAGTGGCGCATCACATGGATTCATTTTGTCAATAGCATAATAATCGGTTTTCCAATAAGGGCGTTTTAATAAAACAAACAAGAAGTTAGTTTGTTTTCAGCTTTGACAGTGTGGAGAGTGAAAATGTGGTGTATCTACGTGGCAGAATATCAGCCAAGAAGGAGATAATGAAGAAAGGGAACAATCACCGATTTATCTTGAAATTGAACCTATTCCAGGACCAAGTAATGAAAGCCTTTACCTAAAGTTTGACAAACCCTAGTACTACGTTTTCGCAGGTCTCTCTACGCAAAGGAAGAAGTCTGAAGCAATTGATGTTTTCGAAGGTACACTAAAGAAGAGATGAAGAAATCTGAAGCGATTGAATGGTACCTATTTGAATTGGAATCAGAGGAAAATAACCAACTTTCCTTTCCTGTCATGTACAAAATATCAGATCATATCAACACAACTGTTTTTCGAAAGAAAACATACTAATAGATATATCAAGTACAACTTCTACAAAATACCTAAAATGATATGCAATTCAACATAAAACCTTGAAAATGAAATTGTGTTCATAAGATCCATACTGAAGAACAATACGTATCCAGATAAATTTGTGGAAAATACTCCAAATGAAATTACAAACAACACTACACAAAACAACCAAGTAAAAAATTCAGTACAAACACAAACACCAATAGATATCAAAAATAACATAATACCTTATGTACTCGGATTATCAGAAAGGATTAAACGGATTGGCAACAAGTATGACATCCAGTGGCATATCTAGGAATTTTGCTTGAGGGGGGTAATTACATAAAAAAGGTATTTACCTCTATTTATAGGTACAAAATACATATTGTATTTTTTTCATTCAAATTCAAACAAAAATACAATAAAAGAAAATGAAATATACATATACTTATAATATGTACAAAAACAAAGATTTCTTTCGATAAAATAAAAATAAAAAACAAAATGAAATCCAGCCTTTTGTATTTCTTATTTGCAAACCTTTCAATAACATTTGAAACATATATTTGCACATCTCTATGAACATGAAGTAGAGCTAATCCAACCAACCGCTCCTGTTGATCGTTGATCGCAGCCAAGTTTTCAATCGCTTCAACGAAGAAAAAATTCGTTCAGCGGATGCCACACTAACTGGCAATGTATTTAAAATATGAAGACACTTTTTTATCAAGGGAAATATGTTAGCGTCACAAGACTTAAAAAGAAAAAGTATTTAAAAATTCAAAAAATAATAGTATCAGCTAAACACTTGAAAGAAAGTAATTTCGTTGAAAAATAATTTTTTCATTGAACATTATTAATGTTGATTGTTAAATAAATATTTTTTTTGGAACCGCCGATTTTATTAAAAACCGAATAATTGTTCACAGAATGACTCCATATTTTTTTTGCTTCCTGGAGCAAATGTGTATATGTGTATAGTCCATCCAATATCAATTGCAGAAGCTGTTTCTATAGGGAGCAAATGAAAACTCACTTCGCTACCACGAGCGTATATGCGAAGAAACGGAACGAAAAATAATCTGTACTACTCGTAAACATTTTTCGTCGGCAAACGGTACACAGACAAAAATGGATGAGTTACAATGGTAAAATGACTTTGAAAACGCTGTAAAAATCACTCCAATTACCATGTGAAAATATTTCACAGCGACTATCACATTAAAAGTACAATCAATTTCTGTTAAAAACAAGACAACCCGAACTTTCACAGTTAGATAGTAATTTTCCATATATATTTACAATATATATGGAAAAGTACTAAACTTCTTTAAACTTTCACAAAACATATGTGAGTATATAACAAAAAGTCTGTGAATATTTACCAACAGAGATACGAAAACACAAAGCACTGGAGTATTACATAACCTATGTATATTGGAAATATCTGCATTGATATTACTCAATTCCTTCGTTTCCAAATGAATTCTGTAGATTCACATAGTCATTGTAGTTTCACTATTGCAAAATTTATGGAAATTTCAGGAATAATAATTACAATTCATTCAAAATAAAGAAGTTTTGTGAATATTACAGAAACACTGAAACCAGTCAGAAAAGTTTTGCAAATATTCACAAAATTTCTGTGTTCTCGTATAAGATATGTATCGGCAGTATTTCTGTCATCATAATCCTTATAATTTAACAATCGCGAATACTCACAGAATATCTGTAAATATGTAAAAGAGTCTGTGTATAATTTTCGAACAGAGATGTAAAAATACAAAGGTAGTGGAGAATTACAAAACCGATGTATAATTGTGAATAGCTTCCTATAGATGATAATTCAATTCCTCCGTTCCCAAATGAGTTCTGTAGATATACATTATCATTGTGAGTTCACTGTCTTGAGTATTTGTAAATATTCCGCAAATAATAACAAAAATTATTCCAAAATATAGAGGGTTTGGTAATATTACAGAAAAACTGAAACCAATCACAAAAGTTCTGTGAATATTTGCAATATTTCTGTGTTTTCGAATATTATAACTTTTTACATACTGTCAATTCTCAGAAAAACTGTAATTTCACCATTGTGAATACAGTAATTACAGAATTCCGACCCTTCGATGTTGTCTCTGTCGGTCACAGGTCACATGACTAGTTGCAGGTGCTGGCAAAGCAGGAATGCATTTTTATCGCCAGTCGCCAACAAACAACACAAAAAGTGTGTCATCCGAAAAGAGGTTAGACGTGTCTGTTATAAGTGTGTTAAAAATATGTCATATCTGGTAAGTATCAATTTACAATGTATGAATGCAATATTTGTAAATTAGTGTTGAAAACATTGAAGAAATATGAGTTACATCTATATTACCACCGAAATGCTTATTCTGTAAATTTCATGTGCATGAGGTTGAACTGCAAGTATGTTTCGGAAAAAAACGGAATGTTCAAACAACATATTCATAGAAAACATACCGTTTTAAAAGAAAATATAATTTGGAAAGATATTAACATAGGTATACAAATGCTCTTTAGATAACTACGAGTTCAAGATCAAAAAGTTATTTCTGAACCATATTTATACACACATCAAAACTGGACATTCTACAAGGTGTCCATTCGATAATTGCCACTCGAATGTAGTATTTGAAAAAGTTGTGAACTTTAGAAATCATGTAATGAGAATTCACTCCAATGAAAAAATTCAGACTTCTATGGTTCCACAGGAATTAGCCGATGATTGTGCCGATATTTCCTCCGATATTTCTGTACCTATATCTACTGAACAAGACAAAACTATTGAAAACAAATAGTCAGACCTTTTGAGTTCTACGTATCTTAGAGGCAAAATATTTAGTTACAAATTAGGCTCTCCAGTTTCTAGTAAACGGTCTCTCTGACATTAGTTAGTTCAATAAGGAATATGTTCTGAAGAATATCGACCAGCAGGTTGACATAAGTCAGATTAGAAGTAAATTGAATGATGATTTATTCTCAGCGGCACATAATAAAAGCAACGGTTATTTGAGAAGTAAATTCATAAGGCTTAACTTTTACAGAACAATTCAATTATGTTAAACTTCAAAAAATAAGTTTAGATAGAAATTCATTTTTCTTTTATATTCCTATTCATGAAACAATCAGTCTTATTTGAAAATGAGAGATTTCATAAACTTTATATTTCATCATCATTCAATCATTCAATCATTCAGGTGATTTTTGTAATATAACTGATGGTCTAAAGTATAAAAAAAATTAAATGATTTCTGAAAATGAATCTGCGATTCAATTGAGATTATTCCAGGATTCTTTTGAGATTCGTAATCCTATCGGAGCATTCCGAAACAAAAACAAAATTATCGGAGTTTATATGACCATAGGCAATATCCCTCCCTGGCAGCGTTCTCGAGTAGAAAATATTCAACTTGTTGCACTGATGTTCGAGAAAGACGTTAAAAAATGTGGTTTGGGCGTGGCGTTTGAAGTCATTATGAATGTTATGAAAAAATTACCGCCATTTTGGAGCCGCCATCTTGAATCGTTCAATTTTGACAAAATAATCATAATCTTCGACCCCAAAAACCCCCACATACGAATTTTGAATAGAATCGGACCATAATCACGAAAATCGTCCACCATTTTGGAGCCGCCATCTTGAATTTTTCAATTTTTACATTTTTACAAATTATATTTCCTATAGAAAAATGATTCAATTTGTCAGTCCCCTGAATATGCCTATAAAAAATATTAAAAATTCAAAACATACTTCTCTTTATAGTTTTTGGCCTTTCGGGGACTATATCTGACCCCGTTATCAAAAGCTTCTAAATCTCCTTCAATTGTTTGAATAATTTGGATTTTTCTTGCAGAGTCTTTTTCGCTTTTTAATGTTCGAAAAGATAGAAACATTGAAGTCCGTAATATTTATGGAAGGATTTTCATTGATGTTTGCTCTTTACTTCATATTCAGCTTGGAGTATCCCAGTAAAATTGGAGCTACACTGGAAATGGTACAACGGTACCATATGAAAATTCACCCAGCTAGTGGAGGGAAGTCCAAGAAAACTAAAAATAAAGTTTTGAATTTAATGAAGAAGATCGATGTGTAGGACCCACGACTGTTATATTTATTGTATTGTATGTATGTATTGTTGTTTTTTTTATATAGCATCAGAGTTTTATTTTGAGGGTCAACTTTCAGGAATGTTGAAATGAAAGTTCCCTTGTTGGGTTTTTTATTCCTGTACAAGAGCCAAACTGTGTTATATAAAATATAATGAATACGTTTCAGTTATAATATAATAAAGATTGAGATTAACAATCATTGGATTATTTATTTTATTATTTTCATCGCTACACTGAAAATAAGAGTTTTGAACTTGAGATCGAAGTATAGGGCCCACGACTTAATTTTTGAGGTTAAATGGTTGTTTTTTTTGGAACAGGTTTTATTTTAGGGCAACTCAGAAATGTTGAAATGAAAGTTTCCTTGTTGAGTTATATTATTTTTAAATTTCTATACAAGTGTCAAACTGTGTTATATAAAATATAATGAATGCTTTTTAGTTTTAATGTAATAAGAGATTGAGATTAACGACCATTAAATTATTTATTTTTTTTATGGTTTCACTCCAAGAAAACTGAAAATAAGAGTTTTGATTTTGAGATCGATGTATAGGGCCCACGACTGTTATATTTATGTATTATATGTAGGTTAATATATGAGTTGTTTTTTTCTTAGGAACATATTTTTATTTGGCGGGACAACTTTCAGAAATGATGAAATGAAAGTTTCCTTGTTGAGTTATTTTATTTTTATAAACAGGCCAACTATGTTAGATATTTTATAATGAAAGAGTTATTATATAAAAAATGAGTGAGATTAACAATAATTAGATTATTTATTTTATTATTTTTATCGTTTAATTCATGGCCTTTTTTTTATTTTCCAGGTGAAATGCCAGGAAATCGTATTCCCATTACTACATTTGTGAAAAAACATTTAATAACTTCTGTGACAATACAGAAAATTCATGAAATAATTTCTGTAAAAATACAGAACATCCATGAAATCACATCTGTGAAAATACGAAAAATTCTTGAAATTGCAATCGTCTAAACACAGAGAATCGGTGAAACTACATTCATGAAAACACAAAACATTCTAGAAATTACATTTGTCAAAATACAGAAAAATGGTTTATACATCTGAAAAAAATTAATTCCAAAAAAGAAAACTGTTAAATAATTTAAAAAAAAAATTTAAAAATTAACGAAAAGTCAATAATGTTTATAAAATTACCTGTGCGAAAACACAACAAATTAAATAAAAACTTTTGTGATAATGCATTTGTAGAAATACATGAAATAACTGAAACTACATAGCTATAATTTAAAAAAACGAAAAGAGAAGAAATGGCAATGGAATTTTTTCCTTTAAAAAAAATTTTAATTCCGTTAATAATACTGATGAAGAGTCGAAAAGATTCACTTGAGAATGTATTGGATTTTACATAATGCATTGTAAAAATTCTGATAATTTCTGGTGAAACTGAAATCACAGGACCACTTCAATCTCTACAGTGAATATGTAAAATTCACACAACCAGTGGAAAATTTACCAGGAAAATCGTTGGTTACATGTAACCAACGATTTTCGTGGTAATTTTACAGAATCTCTTTTCTCTGTGTAGATCGAAAGAGCCGATAGTCAACGTGGACTCGAGTGAGGGCTGTCAGTTGTACAACCGATTCGTCTGGACCAATGAAGTCGGACATAATGCTGGCAGGTGTGTCTCTAGATGGGAGGTCATAAATCACGCGTTATATTTGGGTTTTAATAGCTCTGAAAGATTAAAAACCAGTAGCGTCTATGGTCTTGGTGTGTGCCGATCGAAATACGTTTTAGGATATAATAATAACCTACATCAAACAATGAAAGAAATTATTTTTCTTTCTTAATGTATTTGTATAAATAAAAGCTTGTGTTTAATTTTTTTCATTTTCCATAATTTATGAAGTGTTTTTTAATCTTAAAATATCTAAATAAAATTAGTTATCTCTGCCACTGCTGCTCACACGATTTCGCCGCAAGACTTTTTTATGCTTCTGCAATTGATATTGGGAAAACTATACACAATAATATCTAAATATATAAAAGATTATAGTTTTCCCAATATCAATTGCAGAAGCATAAAAAAGTCTTGCGGCGAAATCGTGTGAGCAGCAGTGGCGGAGATAACTAATTTTATTTAGATATTTTAAGATTTTAAAAATACTTCATAAATAATGAAAAATGAAAAAAAATTAAAGACAAGCTTTTATTTATACAAATACATTAAGAAAGAAAAATAATTTCTTTCATTGTTCCAGGTAAATGATTCTCCTATTTAGCGATTTCTGATTATACCTTATTTGGAAAATTGGCCATTTCAGGCAAAATCATGCGAATCCTAGAGTTTCCTTGGCGATTTGAGGTGCTTGAATTGTTTTTTCTGCCATTTATTAGAACGTCATATTCATAAAAAATAGTATATTTGTAGAAGTCTCTTGTTATCACAATAAGTAAATACAAAATATTAATTAACTATTTTAACTAGCCAACACAAGTCAAAAAGGTATATATAAATAAATAAAAAAATCTCCTTTCCTAATGATTCAATCATATTCATTTCATTTCATGTTCCTTCCACCATCATCATTTCACATTCCTTCCACCATCAACAGGGTTTATCAAAAGACTTGAAAAATAGAAAAAAATATGCAAATGTTTTATGGTTTCTTTCGTAGTATAATTTGGTAATTAACAAATAAAAAATGTGACTCACTTTAGACTGGAGCACCTTTATAAAATCCATATTTATCAAGCAAAAAGTACCTAGTCAAAACTCTACGTTAGCACAAATTTGGGAAAATAATATCAATTTTCACGGTATGCTATGATATTTTTTTCATGTCAAAAACTACAAAATATTATCAATTTTTTTGTGAAATTTTTGTTCCATCACTGGATTCAGCAGCCTTCAATCAGATTCATTCTAAAATTTCATTGAAGAATATCCATGGCAACAAAGTAATAACAATATTGATTTTTAGGAAGGTTGCAAATCATTTTGAGGATTGGCAACATTGTCAACACAAAATTAGAAGATCTTTCAATCCTTCTTTTTGGTTGGAGTTATGAAAGTTCATTAAGAGTTCATTCGGTTGACCCCCATTAGTACAAGAACTTAGGAAAAAATAGCTTCGGCGTTTTTCAGTTGCTTTGGTAGTTCTTTGTTTCCACTCTTAGTGACATTCAGTTCCTTAAGTTCGTTCCAGTTACCCTTGATATCTGTGTTATTTAGTTTGAAATTTGAGTATGCCTTTTTCTCAGCTTTTATGGCTTCGTTGGTCAGATTTCTCAATTCCTTATAGTATGACCAATGCTGTGGGAGTTTTGAATTTTTGAATCTAGCTAGAGCTTTTTTTCTTAGTTTCTGCATCAATTTGATGTTGTCAGTAATCCAAGGAGTATACTTACAATTTTTTGGTGATTATTTTATTTCTGGAGCATGATGATCAAGAATTTGAAGAATGAATCCATTCAACTGATATATTTTGTGAATAATATTGTCTGTGTTATAAATTAAGTACCAAGGTAGATCTGCCAAATCGCTTCTGAATCTGAATTATAACTGGTATGATTTTCATGAACGCACATCTTGTGGTTCTGATTTTCCGAGGGGTGTAAAAAAGTGTTGTTACTCGAAAAAAAAACATTTTCTCAAAAACTGTAAGGGTGACAAAAAAACGATTGTACCACGGCAATCAGCATGAAATTCTCTATAATTGGTGTGATTTTCATTAACGCACATCTTGGGTTTCTGATTTTACGAGGGGTGTAGGATGTTAACGTTTACTCAATGCAAAACTTGTTTTCAACTAATTTAGTTAGTTTTTGTTTCCTATTTAATGTTTGCAGACAAGTTATCATTATAACTTGTGTGCAAGATTTGTTAGAAATATATTCAACATTGATATTATTCAATTTGTGTTCCCTTCCTGGATAAATAATATAGGGCAATTTTAGTCGTTACAAAGTCTTTGATTAGTTTGAATATAACTAATCCGGGAAAGTCGGGTGAATTCAAAACTTCTTTTAGTACCTCCACTATATCCACTTCATTAGTTTGAGGGGAATGACTAGTCATTCCCTTCAAACAGTCATTGAGAAGTCATATATGACTTCTCAGCCCTTTTCTTGTCTTTTTCGGCAATTTTAGACACAGTATTATGGCACCTATTTATGTCAAATGTATCGCTAAGAATGATTGTAAAGGTTAATAATAGCAGCCACTCAACAATGAAATCGATGTCCAATAATATCCTATTGAGTGTAAGCTGAAAAATTATTGGTGCTAGTATTGTCATCTAGCCCAATCAAATCGTGAATAGAACAAAAACTGATGACACCCAAAGCAGTTACAACTGGAGACTGAAATGGTCTCACTAATGAGTTATTTTATTACAAGAGAGGGCGGGGCTCCATTCGGAGACTTAATTTCACTGTTTGTGTTATCTTGACCACTACTGATAAAATTGGCGTTCAATAATATTCCAAAAAGATAGCTGGCAAATGATTGGTGCTAACATTTTCATCGTGCCCAGACTAATCATAAATAAAACAAAAAACCGATAACCATTACTACTTGCTTGGATGACCCAAAGCAGTGTGAACAATTAATGATTTGTTTTATTACAATGTGAGGCGGGGATATACCTTCTCTTTCTGCATTTGAAGATTTCAATTCACTACAAGGCCGTTAGACAAAGGTTTGAACTCCTCCCGAAGAAGGTATAGTAAGGAAAATGGCAGTGATATATGTTTCAAATCACTATGAATAAATTGTTCTGTGCCGGAGCAAAGTATTTATACAATTAGATGTGAATTCAGATATTTTTAGAATTTTAGTTATACGTTTTATTGTGCTCTTCTGCCTCTTTTGTCATGAAGCTCATGGGTTCTCAAGTTATTTGTTGGTATTTTTTTCTATATATGAACGAGTTCTACATTACAACAACTCTCATTTCACCTTTCATCGTCATACGTCAGAATTATGAAATATATTCTGCTGATTCTCCTAGCCTTCCAATTTTTGAAATTCTCTATACACTGTTTGGATGAAAATACATGAAACATAGAGGATATACCAGATCAAGCATGTTATATTTATAACTTTCTCCCTGTCTGTAATTTTATTCTCAATGTATTTTTGGCAATAATACAGCAGAATACCGTTATCTATACAGAATATTAAGATATGATTACGAAAACGAACACACTACGCCACTGTCTGTTATCGCGCACCACCAACGTCATCAAATCTCCGAAACAAAATAGAATCATCGAGAAGCTTCTAGGAATTGAGAAACAGATCCAAGTTTCTGAATGTCAATTAATGACCGCCGACCGCGACCTTGAGACATATAGAGAACGGGCGCGGTAATGAGGACAGTTTATTGAAGGCGATTGATTCAGATTAGAATTGATCCAGATACAGTGGCGTGCGCGATATTTTAGTACTTAGTGAATTTCTATTGATTTACGTGGTATAGCCTTGGTTGGTTGGTTGGTTGAAAGCTGACGAGCCAGAGACAGGGTTGGCACTCATCTTCCCTTGACACTGCGACCAGCTGAGGTCTATTGTATCACTCTGTCGTCAGTGGTTCCTCATTCAAACAGGTTTGTGCCTTTAATTAGGTTAAGAAGCCTGTTGATAAGGTTCTTCGGATTCATGCCTGTTTCCGGGCTGATCTCTCCAAAGGTTCTGTGTCGCCTACTACTTAGGGCGTCACAGTCGAAGATAATATGAGAGGCTGTTTCCTCCTCTTCATCACATAGCCTACAGTTTAGGTGTTTTCTTAGGCCGCAGTGTCCAGTCAACAGACCTATTAGTATACGAGCCTTCGTTCTGTTCAGGTTCAGAAGGTCAGCCGTCAGGGTCCGGTTTGGATGCCCTACCATGACTTTGCTGTGTATTTGCCCGACAGTTTGATTCCAATATTGTTGGTGTCTTCTTTTTATGGTATAGCCTTACATGTTTGGGAAAAGTTGAGGTATGAAGAATGAGGTTTTGAAAAGAAAATCATATAGTTAGGCGGGATAAGGAAGGAAATGGACATACTTCATAATGTTCATGGATTGGTCGAATATGAATGTCGCCAACTTTTCTGCGATGTTCTGGAGTAGTTAGAGAATTAGTCAAAGTGGCATCGTCAACCAAACGGACTTATTTTTTCTGAATGGAAGCCAAGTTTTTATGAAGCTGATTTCGCGATGGTTCTGAAGTGATAGTTCCTTGAAAGGTATTACTAATATTCACTCCAAGCAATGATGATAAGTAAGGTATATCGACTTCTGGAGAAAACACAAGCTTTATTCGTACACAGCTCCTATATACATGCCTATTTCCTGCAGTTCGAGCTTCCTGGGATGTCAAAGACGATTTAGAGGTGAAATTCGTGTGGAGTGTGCGAAATAATGCAGAGGATTGTTGGTGGATCTCAACTAATCCTCAATAAGTAGGAGAAAAAGTGAGGTGCCAAAATTGTTGCTCGAGGGATACCTGCGTTGATCCTATTGGGAAATATACGGGAATGGTTCATTGGCATAACATTACTTGAACAGGGATATAATGGTAGGTGGTGTTTTTTTTCTGGATCTAGAGAAGAATTTTCGGTGGATATTCCGGCTCACTTTAGGTAAGGGGCCTTCGCAAATGACCAGAATGAATGAGACCCGTTTGGGCAGTCTGCCGGTTTAGATCTTGTTTTGCGTCCTTTTCGATGTAAGAACCAAACCAGGAACCAAGTTGGAAAGAAACCGTATCGAAATAGACTACACATGGTCATCTCTTCTCAGAGAAGAAGTAAGTAATGTTAATAAACTAATGTCAAACATGTATCAAGATAGCAAATATGTCATTCCAAATAACTTGGCAGATTTCAATTAACATCCGTCAAACTGAAAATTATTAGAATTTCAGAAAATATAGAGAATGAAAGCAGATAGAGTCCCCGAACGCAGTATAACTTATCTGGGCAAACTAATTTGTTAGAGCTTTGTTTAATTATCAGAACAAAAATGTGCAGAAATAAGCGTTACTTGTTGCAGTGCAATTTCAACAGATTTTATTTCTTTCTGTCGTGCATATTTTCTCGAATTGAGTACTGGTTACACCCTGTAAATTTGATATTGTTAAATTATGTGGTGTAGCGATATCTATTAGATACATTTTGAATCACAAATATCCACATTTAGATCTCTCTTCTGTGTGAAATTTACATGTATATTCGATCAAATAGATATCTACTACCTACTACAAACTTCATCTCTTGCTCGAGAGGCATTTTGCGTTCGCAAGATTCCTTCATGGACAGTGTTTGTGTTTTCACTGCAGATCCATGAATTTGAATGATTTTTACGTCCAACACACCAACCGGTACCGATTCCCTCTCCGGTTTTGGATTAAACGCTAGAACCAGGTATATAGGATATACAAAATTCTCGATCTATATATTTTTTCGAATAGAAAATCGAATGTACTAAAACATATATGACTACCCCTCTGGGATTTGATTTTTCGTTGTCAGCGCCACCTTTCAATGAAGTTCTGTATCTTCAATAAAGTGAATTAATCGAGATTTCTACCTAGTAAACATATTTTTTTCAAACCTGATTGAAAAATGGTTAGTAGCCATTGCCTCCTTTCAATGGAACTCTGAACCTTCAGGGGTGTGAAAGAATAACTGAATTTTCGCGGACCGGATCTAATCTCTAACCTAGATTGTAGAAAACATTTTATTTTTGAAGATGCCATTAATTTTTCGATTCTGTTTTTCTCCTTCGAATAAGAAATGGAACGGCCTTTATCTTACAATGGGATTTTATACTTTGAACATCTTTGAATAAAGAAATTACGCATATGTAGGTAGGTACGTTGTAGAGAACATTTACTTGATCTTGAAAAAAAGTGTTGACATCTAATATATGAAGGGTACTAAACGTATACAAAACTACAAAATCGAATCACTGATTTTGGAAGGAATATCTATAAACAATGTCGAAAACTACCTACACTGAAATTATCAACTTTAGAAATCCAGTAAAGGTTTGTTCATTTGTGGGCATTTGACTACTTTATCTCTCTCGGTCAAATGCGCTTATAAAAAGCGATAGAACTCTATTGTAACTCAGAATTATTTTCCTTTTCATAATCAGATACAAGCTTCATGACCGAAAGTAATTGAATTGATATATCAAATTTGCGATTTTCCATGCAACCAGAGCCGGATTAAGAGGGGGGCAAACGGGGCTGCAGCCCCGGGGCCTCCACAAGAGAGGGGCCTCCACAATATAAATTTTTAGGTAAAATTTCCTAACAAATACCGAAGGATATGCAAAATTATATATAAAAAATCTGACAACGAAAGAGCAGTTCTCCCACTTTTTCCTCACATTTTTCGTTTTAAACATTCAAAAACATGTTTCGTATTCTTGTCAAAATCCATGGTTAATATTAATCTTCGATCTGATGAATCATGTGTATATGCGAGAAACAATCACCAAGTAAAACATCATACCATTATACAAAATATTATATCGTATCGAAATTAGCTGTAAAAACAAGAACAATTGAATTTAAAAAAATATATACATTTTTTTTATCAAATGAATGATTTTCTGTCGATGTATTCTTCGAATGACACAAGCGATCTAGATACACAATGAAATTCAATAATCATAAGCAAAAGAAAATAATATTTCAATTTATGAATATGATTGCATCAAATTATTTATAAGAGCCCTGTGCGCATTCCATAATAGAACAAAAGTTCAAATTCTGTTGACTATTTTTCTGCCGATTCTACAAACACTTTGCCCGTCTATACCTGTTTTTCCTATTTATTGGCGTTGACAAGTGTCTGCTGAGTGGCGCGCTTGTAACAGAGAAATCCCCGAAATCTGAAAGTGTGAGTCTAAGAGAAGGATGACATTCCGCAACAAATGTAAATCCTTCTGAAAAAGGACTATCAAAAAGGCCAATCTAAGATGTTCTACTATCAAATTCTTGAAAACCAAAATTTCAGAGCTACATTCTCAAACATTGAAATTACAGTGATTGTTTTTTGACATTGCTAGAAACCAATGGAAACCTTCAATTCAAATAATTCATATACGTTTTGGCCAATCAATAGTGGGAATATTCTACCTAGAAAATTGTCGCGGGAATAATTTGAGGTATTTTGTTTTTATTGTCTGACAACCTATATTTTTAATTTTACGTCTGTCATCAATTCGCATGAAAAGTGTGAAATGAATCAAAACCGGTTTAGTACATTATATAATTTTGCAAGGAAATGTGTTTATGATCGTAACATCAAAAAAAATCTAAAGAATACCACACCAGAGTTCAATATAGTAGAAAATAATTATCTAGATTTATTTCTCAAACTTGTTGGCAATAGCCACTCGAGCCAGTTGGTCTCTCTTGTCTATTGCCTGGCAACAAGTTTTCGAAAATCTGTCGAATTATTTTCACTCTCTTGTGATATTACAACTGAGAATGTGATGATGTCAAATTGCACTGGAAAGCGCTCATTTTCCAAAATGAAAAAAATAGGCGAATTACGATGAGACAAAGCCGCCTATCAAAGTTATCGCTTCTTAGCATTGAGAATGATTTCCTCCGGATGCTGGATTTGACTGAAATCATCAATGATTTTTCATCGAAAAAAGCTCGCAAGAATCCATTCGTTTACGCTGTAATTTAATTTATTTCTTGTATTTTATTATACCTACATATGCTCGTGTCGAAATAATTTGATTTGTTCCGCAATAAATAAATAAAAAATTGTTTGAAAAATAATTAGGGGCCTCCACTCCTTTGCTGCCCCAGGGCCTCCACACCTTTTAATCCGGCCCTGCATACTACCAAAGTCAAACGATAGGGAACACGCATGTACCCCTTTTCTAGAATATTTTGATTTGCACATAAAGATTATCACCTAGAAAGCTCAGCAACAAACTTAGGAATTGAAAAAATGTGTAATATTTTTCATAATTTGAAATTGAAAACGTTAATTTTTTCATCACATTCAAAAACGTACTCCTAGCGCCTCTGACGGACGTACATCGTTACTTCATACAGTTCAAACTTTTACCGCTAGTTGCTTCGAACTGTCAACTATAATTTCATTTGTCTTCGTTTATATGTTGCAATAATATTTTCATTGTGATAGTATGCTCAATCGTTTCTGAAACGTCACAAGAAATAGTATTGTCTATCAATGTTCTTGAAACAACCACAATTGGCGCTAGTGTTAGGATGCTTTTTCAAGTGAAGGTCAAATCGGGTTTAAATTGAGGGGCACCTTTAAATTCGAAAATTTCGACAAAACTTTGAGATTTGAGAAATAATTTTCACAAAATTTCATTTTTGAGAACCGAACTGATGCAAAAATAAAATAAAATCATGCGTGTTCCCTATCGCCATTGGAAAGGCAGAAGGTTTGAAGGTTTTTTTTAGGTGGCAACTTGTGCGGAACTCCCCTATTGAGCTGAAGCAATGATGTAAATTGTCAGTCAAAACCATTTTCTTCGGAAATATATTTGTTCAATAGTGGACATCAAAGAATCCATTGAATAAAATTTATGTCTGTTTTGCTGGAATGAGCTGAACGCAGCTATTACCCCTTCTGACAGTTCTGTTAAAGTGATAAAAAAGTGTTTTGTATTCGTGGTGGGATTGTGATCGTATTTCGTTTTCGACATTTGAAGTTGGTATGGCAGCGAGTGACAAACAAAACATTGTCAAAAATGTTTCTGGCACAACATTCATTTTCATTAGAGCGTTCTCAGGAAAATTATTCAACAAATAATTATGCCATGGAAGCCTCTTATTGTTTATGTGGTCAACCATACGACCCCAATATTTTCATGATACAGTGCGATGCATGTAAAGATTGGTTCCACAGCAAGTAAGTTGATCCTACACTTTTTAAAATAGATTATTTTCATGTCCCTATTTGTAGTTGCTGCAATTTTCGAGAGTACACAGCTATTGAGATTGATAAATACCATTGCCCAAGATGTGTTCCAGCTTTTGGCCCGTCCATAAGTGAGTACTTGAAGTTTTCATAACTTTGTGTTTCATAACATTCATGCTTTCAGATAAACCTATTTGCAACTGGCATCGACACGACTTCTGGGACGAAAATGCAATGAACAAACCTGTTCAAACTGGCACTACGGTTTTCATCAGAGAATTATGTGCAAGACATTTTGCACCAGAAGGAGATGTCGTTTTACATATGCGAGGACAACAACTTACTGAAAACTTCCTGAAAACACATGGTTTTAACAACCCCATAGCAATAGATAGTAAGGAAGGCTTGGATATCACGGTACCACCAGACAATTTCAGTGTATATGATGTGGAATCATTCGTTGGAGGTGATAAGGAAATCGATGTCATTGATGTCTGTCGCCAAAGTAACATGAGGATGAAACTTAAGGAATTTGTGGAGTATTTTGGGAGTTTGAATCGCACTAGAGTGTTCAATGTTGTTAGTTTGGAGTTCTCTGGAACTGGGTGAGTAACTTATTATACAAAAATCCGCTTGAATTGTTGAAAAAAAAAACACTGTTGAGTATTTGATGGCGGTTTATGAAAGTGAAATCTCTGGGATTTTCATGAAATTTCCACAGATGCTTCAGAACACGATAATAACGGTAGACCCATCTAAATTGAAATACCTTCCTACTTTTTGAAAAGACGTGTCTACACTTTATCAAAACCATATCACTTACTATTCAATTCTTCGCTTAAATGTCAAATATTTCTCACTATTTGGAAAACTAGCATTGTAACCCCCAATTTTGAAAGTGACAAAAAAGATTATATTTAAATTTTTTGACCAATTACCGCTTCCCAAGCTGTTTGAATTGCTCCTTATTTCTCATCTTACTTGGCACTGTAGAAAAGCTATTGATGACCAACAACATGGTTTTGAACACATACTTAAAGCCTGGAGGGAGGCTGCAGTGGTGTTCATACTAAAAACTGGGAGACATCCAGCAGACAAACCAAAGTCTTATCGCCCCATCACACAACAACACACACAAATACCCGATTTGGTACTCTGCCGAAATTATAGAAAATATTCGTGAAAAAGCCAATATCTTGAAGAAATATAAAAAAACTAAATCAATATATTACTTAAACCGCTACAGAAACCTGCGTTCCATCATAAAAACACAAATTGAGCAAGCCTATGAAATATACCTAATAAATGTACAGTCATCAATTCACAATGATCCAAATTTTTTTTGGAATTATGTTAATTCAAAAAAACAAAAATCAAGAATTCCTGGTAAAATGAATTATGAGAATCAAGAACTAGAGAGCCCTCAAGATATAGTAAATACGTTTGCTGAGTTCTTCAGCAGTGTGTATCTTCCTATCAATCCAAATCCAATTGATCGTTCAGAATTGGTAAATAACAGAGAAACTATCAATATCACAAACATTTCAGAGGATGAAGTGAGAGAAGCATAAAAACTCAAGAATAAAATGACTGCTGGTTTCGATTCTATACCATCTTTCATAGTGAAAGATTGTAGCTCAATTTTAGCCGCTCCTCTCTGCTTCATCTATAACCTATCGTTAGAAACAGCAACGTTTCCTGATGTTTGGAAACTTGCCAAAATCTGCCCAATTTTGAAGAACGGGGATGTTTCGGTCATAACAAACTACAGAGCAATCTCAATAATCTCAAACCTCGCAAAGGCTTTTGAAATTATTCTGTATAAACACATTTACTTGTCAACTCACAATCAAATTAGCGATTCTCAACATGGTTTCATGAGCCACCGCAGCACGGCATCAAATCTAGCTGTGTTTTCCCATTATGTGTGCTCAGCATTAGATAAACAGGGACAGGTGGATGTGATATACACGGATTTTTCTAAGGCCTTTGACAAAATTGATCATAGCATTTTACTTTCTAAACTGGATGTTGTTGGCCTTAGTAAAAAACTACTGAGTTTCTTTGAATCGTACCTTCTTAACCGAAACCAAATAGTTCACTACAATGGATTCAAATCAAACACAATCATTTCTACGTCTGGTGTACCCCAAGGGTCGAACTTGGGACCATTGTTGTTTTTAATTTTTATTAATGATTTAAACTCACAAATAAACTCTATGAAGCTTTTTTTTGCTGACGATCTGAAAATAGTAAGTTCTATCCAAAATGTGGATGACTGCATAAAACTTCAGGAAGACATAGATAATTTACAGGCTTGGTGTGAAATTAATAACCTGCATTTGAATATTGATAAATGTAAAGCGATGTCATATACAAGAAAACACACATATACTGAACATCCATACAATATTCAAGGTAGATTGTTGACCCCTTGTAATGAGACTAAAGACCTAGGTGTATTCTTTGACTCTAAAATGGCTTTTGCCAATCACATGAATAAAAAAGCTTCCGAAGCCACTAAAATGTTAGGATTCATCATAAGAAACTGTCAGAACTTTACAAATGTTAATGCCCTGAAAATATTATACTTCTCATATGTAAGATCCAAACTTGAATACTGCTCAGTCATTTGGAGCCCCTACTATGTTTGTCATGAGTACACAATCGAAAAAGTACAAAGAAAATTCTTGAAATTCATGTACTTCAAAAATTGTGGTATCTATCCAGCTAGGGGCTCTGACCATAACAACCTTCTTGACCACTTTCAATTCATATCTTTAGAAAAAAGGAGAAAATGTGCGTCAATAACTTTTCTTCATAAACTGCTGCACGGCCTAATTGATTGCAGTTTGCTTTTATCAGAACTGAACTTTAGGGTACCAAGGGCTCATTCACGGCTGAATCTCACATTTTACTGCTCCACAGCGCGAACAAATTTAATCTTGCATTCTCCAATTGAATATATGTGTGATAATTACAACTCCATATGCAGTTTTTGCGATATCAATACTTGTTCTGTGAAGCATATGAAAAAAGTAGCAATGGAAATATGGAATTGACTATAGTTAATCTGTTTTTTTTTTTTTCCTTTTTTTCCTTTTTTTTACCGCAAGAAATTACGTACCATCACTTTTACCGTTTATTACCGTTCATTACCATTAATTAGTTTATATTTATTTAGTGATTTTTCGTCTCACTAGTGTAATTTACACTTTACACTTTTTTTCTTTTTTTATATATTAATATTGTATTACATGTTACATTTCAAATTGATATTACTTGTTAGTTATCTACTACTTAACAGTACTGATGTATTTGATTATGTCCTGTAATTGGGTTTTACCTGTTGGGCAATAAATGATTATTATTATTATCAGTCTCACCTCTCTTCTCCTGAAACCTGGAGAAAATTATAGACTGTTATATAAGAAGTGAAATCCTCTTGGACAGACCGCTTCAGAAAAAACAGTTGTTTGCCTATCAAGCAGGCAACGCTCTTGAAAGCATTGAAAGGACATACTTGGCCAAAGAAATGGCTCTATGTGCATTCATAGATATAGACTGTGCTTTCGATAACACCTCACATGACTTCATCATTAGATCACTAGAGGAAAGGGATTTAAACACCTCACTGATCAGATGGATACATGCAATGCTGAAAAGCAGAATCATTGTAGCTGAGCAAGGAGAGAAAATGGTCAGAATGACAGCGGAAAAGGGTTGCCCCCGATGTGGGGTCCTATCGCCTTTGCTGCGGTCGTTGTCCGTGGATAATCTGATAGTGAAGTTACATAACTCTGGAATCACAACTCAAGGTTTCGCTGATAACCTGGTCATCACTATAAGGGGCAAACATGACGGGATAATATCCAATCGCATGCAGGCAGCCCTAAATATAATCAGAAGCTGGTGCGCAAAGGAGGCACTAAATGTAAATCCTAGCAAAATGGTGCTGGTTCCATTCACAAAGAGGCGAAAGTACGAACTGAAAGCCACAAACCCTGAATGGAACTTAGCTAACTTTTTCCAAGGAAGTCAAATACCTGGGCGCTATAATTGTCCAAAGACTAACATGGAACAGTCATATCAATAACATTCCAAGACTACAGCGGCAACCTGGACAGGCCGCAGGGTGTTTGGCAAGACATGGGGCTTGAAGCCGAAAATGATATCAAACTCATGCACACCTATGCCTCATTAGTATGGTGGCCAAACACTCAACAGTACTCGGCACAAATCAAGCTGCAAAAAGTGCAACTTGCCTGTTGTTCACATTTACAGCACCCATTCCAGTAATTTCGTTCCTTGCACAACAACAAGTGCAGCGGTTAGCCTGCCTGGGGCAATATTCACGTGCCTAGCTGCAGCATTAATGCTGAACCTTCCGCCACTGTACTTATTTATAATGAAGGAAACGGCAAAGAGTGCCTTCAGACTTCACCAGGCATAAAAGCTGGAAATCTGATTGGACATCTGAAGATTCTGGAAAATATTTCCCTAGAATCCAGATATAAGTCATCAGATATTATGCCACCTCAAAACCGCTAGATAAAGCACCAACAATTTTTCAAGCAGAAATTCATGCTATATAAATGTGCCCCCAAGAATGCCTTGCAAGAGGCTCCAGGGGGCAAAAATTTGTATCCTATCAGATAGTCGAGCTTAGTGCTGCTCGACCAGCTCTATAAGACAACTGGCTACAAATAATCAGGTCACACTGATGTAGGTGCCAGGTCACAAGGGAATCAAAGGCAACGAGGAAGCAGACAGCCTTGCCAAGGAAGGTCAAACACTGAATTTTCTGGCTCAGAACCCTTCTTTGGTCTCTACAAAGCCCACATTAAAGAAGAGTTTTAGCGCTGGGAAGCTGACCAAATAAAAAACCACTAAGATCCCAAGACAAAGACAAGCGAAAAGGCTTCTGAGCCAAGAAAAGCTAAAAAGCTTCTCGAGTTGGACAAGAAAGTCTTGAAACTGGTAACGGGACTGTCCACCGGACATTGTCTTCTGAGTTATCACCTCAAAAAAATTGATAGATCAGACACTGAACTGTGCCGTTACTGTGAGAACTTCGCTGAAACTGCAGAACACCTGCTTTGCGACTTCCAAGCGCTGTTTTGCAAAAGGCTTAAATTCCCCGAAGGGGTTTCATTAACGCCCCCAGTCATCAGGAACTTAGCTCCCAGGAAACTGATAAACTTTGCAAGGAATCTCGGAATTCTGGGCCTCGAATAGATGAAGGGTAATGTACAAAAGATTTTATAGGTCGAGGTACGGAGAGGCTGAAGAGCCATATTGAACCCCTTACAAACTTCTTATCACCAAACTCACATCTATTGGCTTTCCTCTATGGCTCACAAATTGGTTATGATGTTATCTATCAAATAGGACTCAAATAGTCAGAATAAAAAACCATAAATCGTTCCCACTCTTAGTAAACTCTGAAGTGCCGTAGGGGTCTTTTAAATTTATTCATCTACGACATTGGTCTCGTTTTTCAGCACAGCAAATTTCTTCTTTTTGCCGATGATCTAATTTTTTTTCTTGAGATTAAAAATACATATGACTGTGAGGAGCTACAAGGTGATCTCATTTCACTTCATTCTTGGTCTATTGAAAACGGAATAACACGGAATTTAGACAAATGCCACTGTATCAGTTTCTCTAGATCTAATAACCCTATCATTCATAATTACCACATTGAAAATGAATTATCCATTACTCTTCATGATCTTTGGGTGTTATTCGATAGTAAATTATCTTTTATTGATCATATTCACACGGTTATCAGCAAAACTTCCCAAATGCAAATAGTTTTTCCATTAATACCCTGAAATCTGTTTACATATCTCTTGTACAACCTTTACCGTATGCTCCACCCGTTTGGAATCCATTTTGCCAAGTACATATAAATAACATTGAGCATATACAAAATACGTTTCTGAGACATGTTGCTTTCAAAATGGGTCTGCAGTATGGAACCTATAACTCTATACAGATCTTGAGCGTATTGAATATGTCTTCTCTCGAAATAAACCGAAAAAATCAGACCTCATAGTACTGTTCAAATTACCAAATAGCAATATTTCCTGTTCACAGTTGCTACGACTGGTTGATTTCAAATTAGTAAACGTTTTTACTCGTAATAATGTTTTGCTTGCTATACCATTTCATCAATCCAATTACGGAAATAATTGACGTTTATCCAGATTCATGCGCTTAGGTGTTTAATTTAATAGCAATTGATTTTGTTTGACAATATTGAATCTTAAATCTTTCAAAAAATCATTACAAGCAATTGAATAGCTGGATTTATTGTCCTATTATTGTCTTATGCACATGTTGTTCTCTACTATTCCGTTAGTTTGTAGCATTGATGTTCGTTAAAATTCAGTCTATTGTTCAAATCTATCTTATTTTCTTTTTTCATGCTCTACTATTACTCCAAATTTTATTCACTTAATAAACTAATTAAGGTTTTACATTGTAGAAAAGGGGTTTTCCCATGTATTATACAGGGTGTTATGTAATAAGTGTCCGATATTTTACAGGACGATTCCTCAGTTATTTATAAGGTGAAAAGTTCATATAAGCATGGGTCCGCAAGGCCTTCATTTTTTATATACAGGGTGTTGAAAATTTATTTTTATTTTGTTTTTTCGTAAATAATTTTTGAAATAATGTCGATATTTGGACGAAAATTGGTATTTGGGGATTTTTTTATATGTGAAATTCATATTTGATCCTAGTTTGGCCCTTAATTGTAGGGGGCGCCGCCTACAGGTCTTTGTCTCTTGTGGGGAGTCACAACTTTGTGTGCATGTATGTATCACATTTTCTAGAAGAAATATCGATTCCTCTATAATTTTTACGTGAAAAAGGTATGCTTTTAAAAAGTCGCTACAAGCAGCCATTTTCGAGATATTTTGATTTAAATTAATCGAAGCATGTGTTTGTCAAAAAGTGAAACAATTGTGAAAACTTTTTTTTTAATTCAACAAAGAAACATTTCAAACGCACATTTTTAAACAACAGTAAACAACGGAACACTAGATATAAATCTAAATCACAATAAATGTTCGAAATGTCCACCTCCTGCCTGTATGCACGCATCCAATCTTCTCATTGATTCGCGCACTCTTTGGAAAATTCCTGGAGTCTTTTGAATCATTCTACAAGAGTTAATTATTCGATTACTTAATTTTTCTTCATTTTGGATAGGTGTCTGGTAAATTAAAGATTTTAGATGTCCCCACAGGAAAAAATCCAAACTGTTAAGGTCTGGTGACCTAGGGGGCCATGGTTGAGGCCCTCCCCGACCTATCCAACGGTTGCCGAAAGTTTGATCTAAACATTCTCGCGCTTGGATGCTCAAATGTGCCAGGGCACCGTCATGCATAAACCACATTTCATTTCATAGTCTAAGCGGCACATCTTCCAGTAAAATAGGCAAATCTTCTTCAAGAAAATGACGATATCTCTTTCCGTTTAATCTTCCCGGAATAAAGAATGGACCTATAAAATAATCTCCAAGGATTCCTGCCCACACGTTAAGAGAGAACTGTTCTTGGAAATGTGATTCCTGTATCGCATGGGGGTTTTCCTCTGACCACAAATGATTGTTGTGAAAATTGCGTATAGCTTTGCGTGAGAAATTTGCTTCGTCGGTAAACAGGATTTGATTTTCAAATAAAGGGTTTGAATAAGAAGGTATTGGAGAAACCAACGACAGAAGTTGAACTCTTTGAATATGGTAGGGATATAACAAATTATCAATGAAAAAATTCCTTACCAGAACATGAGAAATGTTTAATGTCAGCGCTATTTTTCTGGAGCTTGTTTCCGGTTGTTCTACCAGATTAAGAACTGCTTCCTCGGTTTCTGGGGTTCTTACCGTCCGATGTGCAGCCGACAGATGACTAGCTTTCTCAAAACTTCCTGTTTCCCCTAACCGAGTGTGAATTCTTGAAAACGTTTTTGAAGTAGGAGTTGTGCGGTTCGGATAACGTTCCTGATAAAAACGTCTAGCTTCATATGCATTTCCGTTAGCAAGTCCGTATTTAAAATGTATGTCAGCATACTCTGCATTGGTAAAGTTTAAATTTTTTTAACAATTAATCAATAATAATAAATAAAACTATTTAACTTCGCGTCAAGATATTATTTATGAAATGAGAGCACAAAAAAAACATTGGAATAAAGTTACTAGCTCACTTGATACTTTCATTCTCAAAGAGTTCGCGAATCAATGAGAAGATTGCATGCATCGATTAATTTAAATCAAAATATCTCGAAAACGGCTGCTTGTAGCGACTTTTGAAAAACATACTTTTTTCACGTAAAAATGATGGAGGAATCGATTTTTCTTCTAGAAAATGTGATACATACTTGCACGACAAAGTTGTGACTCCCCAAAAGAGACAAAGACCCGTAGGCGGCGCCCCCTACAATTAAGGGCCAAACTAAAATCAAATTTGAATTTCTCATATTAAAGAATCCCCAAATACCAATTTTCGTCCAAATGTTGACATTATTTTAAAAATTATTTACGAAAAACCAAAATAAAAATAAATTTTTAACACCTTGTATATCAAAAATGAAGGCCTTGCTAACCCATGCTTATATGAACTCTTCACCTTATAAATAACTGAGGAATTGTCCTGTAAAATATCGGACACTTATTACATAACACCCTGTATATAAATAAAAATAAATAATAATTAATGCTTTTATTGGTAGAATATATACAGTACAGTACCAGATGTTTGATTCAAATAAATATTATATTTGTGTTGAAACAAATGTTCATTCAATATGAGTTGGAGATTGTTTCAATAGATGAACATATATTCAAATAAAAGAAATGTTAGCATTGCATTGAGAAATCCATTTTGTCACAGCAATATAATGATTGCATGAATCGAATACACCTGTGTTTTGGGATAAATTTTATTTAGTCGAGTCAAGCAATAAGAGTGACCAAATAAATTTGGTTGAATTAACTAATCCGTTTTTTCTGTGCATGAATGAATTGATATGTATTATACTGGACAATGAGCAAGGAATCATACTAATTTCTCGCGAGTATGCCAATTGTGATATGAGCCAAAGGCGAGTGGTTGTTTCTAGTTATTGCTCCCCATGCGAAAATTGAGTTTCTGAGTTAGTAGTGCTTGTGTCATTAGCTTCTGCTAATTGCCTTTTAAACGCGAAAATATAACTGTTAAAAATTGTCTGTTAACACAGAATCCTCAAAGTGTCCTACATAATCACGAGAATTGCTAATCTCAAATTTACTCAAACCTCGTGAATATTTGAAGAAAACAGCATACAAGTGCATCTAAAATTAAATAAAAAAATCGAAAACACACAAAAACGATTGGGTGATAAGAATCTTAAATGATTAAGTTTTCTCAGTTTCTTTCTACATCTACAAAAAGAACTGGGATAAAAACTTCTAAGTGTAGTCTACTATAAATGAATATACGATGAATTCTTGAGAAACAGCATTATTAATCCTTACTGCCTTCTCATTGATAGAAAACCTTAGTAGATGTATGATACCGGATGGAAGAGCTAATTTATGGAGTTTGAAGATCAGTTTGAACGTTGGATGTTAGGATAACTAGCAGGTGGAGCAGTTCTCTTTGAATTGTGTTAGAAGTACATTTCCTGCCAATTCTGTCAGTTTTCGTTTTATTATAGTTCCTAGAAGTTTTCCAAGAATTGGGGGGGTAGTGTGATAGGACGAAGGTGCTCTGGAGTGGTCTGCATTGGGTTTGGGAATCACAATGATCTTGCCTTTTTCCAAACAATTTTGAGTAGATTTCGTATTTTGCTCTTTCTTCGAAAAATTATACCTCTTTGGCCTATTCTCCACTCATAAACAAATCTGTTGGAGTTTTGAAGAGTTAGTTCGTACGGATGGGGGGGGGGGGTGTTTAGGTTTTCAGATTTGTCATTTTTAGACAATCTAAAATGCTTGTCGATCTTATACACACACACATATATATATACAGTATCGGAAAGTATTTATTTTGGGTATGGTGGTTTCATGAGAGCGCAAAGAATAGCTATATGTTGAGAGAGCATTACAATTTCTCCTCAACTCGCTCGAGGAAGGGATATTGACGTCACCACACAGAGATAGGAGAGTCAGAGCGGTCAGCTCAGGACGTCGACGTCAGTATCATACCAGCAGCAGTCGGGAGAATTTGTGCGCTGGCAATGAAGAAGAATAATTGACGATAATTTCACATCAGAGAATTTGAACAAATTAAACTGAATCATTGATTCAATTTAATCTGTCGGACGACAGGTAGATCAAAATATCTTTGGTGCCGTAGTGGCCGCGAAAACAAAAGAAAATTCTCAAACATAAACAAAATCAAACGATAAAAACAAAAAACTTATTTCTAACAAAAAAACAATTATTTCTTGAATGGAGAGAAAAAAAATACTCACAGGAAAAGACAAACCAAATTAAATATATTGTGTACGGAATTATTTTATTAAATGTTCGAAGATTTTGGGCCAAACAATAGCCAAATCTATTGTACAATTCTGTTCTGGTAGCCGCAAGGGTAACTGGTGTTACCTGAGCACACAACTGATTAATTTTTGCCCTCAGTTCATCTAAATTGGTGGAACGTTCGAACTCATGCCGATATACCTCCGATTTTAGCATGCCCCAGAAATAAAAATCGAGAGGTGCTACATCTGTTGATCGAGGTGGCCAGTTGATTGTACCTCGCGTACAAATAAACCGATAGGGAAATAATTAATTCAAAAATGTAACCACCGTGCCTGCATTGTGGGCAGGACAACCATTTTGTTAAAACCACACGTCGTTAAAGTAAATCGGAAGAGCGCGAACTGCAGGAATAATTTGATTTTGCAAAAGTTGCAAATATTTTGCTGGATTTAAATTCCCTTCAATAAAAATGGTCCTATGACGTAATCGCCTAAAAGTCCCGTCCACACATTTAATTTTCTTGGGTACTGTGTCCTCACAGCAATACTCAAATGTTTATTTTTACGAGACCAATAACGTACTACGGATGGGTTGTGTTTTTGATGAATTGAGAAGGACAATTAATCGGTAAATAACACCTTTTTTAGAAAGTCATCATTTACACGAAATGCCATATTGATTTTTCGCCATCGTTTCACAAAACTCCATTCGTCTGAAATGGTCTCCAGGCAAAAGTTATTGTGTGGTCTTGACATTGAAACAATGATAACCGTTTCTCTTCAAAATATTCCTTACAGTTCTTTCATTCAAATTCACTTCGTCGGCGATCTGTCTACTCGAACAAGGTGTCGTTTCTGCCAATGCACACACTTGTGTTTCTCTTATTTCCCGTTCCTAGGGTATTTGTCTAAGATGCGGTGGTGGATTTGTGGGAAAACATTTTTTGCAATGTGCTGCCACACACCCAAAATTCTGAAATTTATTAATAATTGAAAGGACAGTCGCTTCTGTAGGTACAGGTCTATCTGCAAAAGCCACTATGAATAGATTTCTAGTATCTTGTACAGAATTACCCCCAAAGTACCACTTAACGATCTGTACTTTCTCTGCGGTGGTGTAAATAGGCGGCATATTTCAAAAGGTAATAATTGTCACGGTCTTTTGTTTTCGCAACCACGTCCCTGTGCGCTGTGTCGCATTGCCACGTGGTCAGTTAATGCGTCGGGTGGGGTAACAGGAGGGGCGCACAGCAGTGCGTCTCTCTTGTTTATGTGGTATTATCATATCATTGCGTTCCTTGTTGCTCGTGTAGATTTCTGTCTATACCCCAGATAAATTGTTTCCGATACTGTATATATATATATATATATATATATATATTATATATATAAAGAGGGTGTAATCTAACTTGTTGCACTTCCCACTTGATAGTCCATCAAAAAAATTAAAAAAAAACCTTTGAAATTTTTACGATAAGTTCTTAATAAACCAGAAAAAAATATATACAAAATATGTTTTACCTCGCTGTTTTGCGGTTTCCAAAATTTAGATGAATTTGACAAAAAATAATTATTTTTTTTTCGAATTTTCAACCACTGTAATTTGTTATAAAATCATCATTCACGGGTGTGCAAGAAGTTATATTACACCCTCCATATATAATTCTATTTCTTTGTTAGGTATCAGGCTGTGTTTTTTATAATGTGAACATCTTGAATAATAACGAGTTTTTGCAACAGACCAGACACACTTTTTCTAGATACAAGAAGCAACATTCTGGTGTTCTTATTGTAATCAGTTGTATTATACTTAAATTTTATGTGTTAAAGCATTTGGATTATAAAATGTTGGGGAAAAGCAGTTAACAGCAGGAAATCATGCACACTTACGTATGATAAATTTTATTTCATTAATGATTGTCGAAAATATTTTAATGGTTGAATCACCCAAACGGATTTTTTTATGATTCCCCTGATAAAATTAATGTGCAATTTGGTAATTGAAGGAAAATGAGAGGGCTACTGTTGAGCTCAATTAAACAAAACAAGTATGTTATCATCTTCCAATGTTGCAGCTATACTGGGTGTTAAAGCTGAAAAATATTTTGTTTTTGTAACTCCCATGGTTTTCGATATTTTCTAATCTAATTCGGAGCACTGTTCTCATATATTGGAGGTAATACCTCCTTGTACTGGAATACTTTCTCCCTTTATTTTTTAGGGTATTCGTTAAAATTTTACATTCTTAGAGAATTTCACATTCTTTTCTGAAAAGTGGATTGAATACAATAATATGGATAATAATCAACTGTTTAGCTAAATCGAATTTTGTATCACAGTTGCAGGGTAGATTAAAACAAAAGTTTTTTATCGTATAGTCAGTTAGTTTTTATGAATGAAACTTCACTGAAGAGAGGAAGAAAATGAAAGAAATGTAACCCTTATAAAATCACGTGTCCGTCTGTCATAACCAAGTCTAGCAAATGACAGTAGATGTTCGCATTACCCATTTACGTTCACGTTAGAGACCGATTCTCCTGAACCAGTTCCCAGGAAAAAATCCAGCAAAAACTGGAACAATCTGGAAGGAAACTAGACACCATCTGTATCTGGACAACGATCTCAGGGAAGTAAATGAGACAATAATCGTTGCATATGAATCGAGCTGCCCTATTCACGGAAACAAAAGAAGTGGGGATGCACCTCGGTGGAAACAATCATCTGTCAGTACTAAGATCTGAGACACGGAGACTCTTTAACATAATTTAGTGCAACAAAGACAGTGTTACACGAAGAAGAAGACTACACATAGAATGATAAGGGAGGAAATCATTAGGCACAATCTACACTCCCTTCCGGGGATGATCAAATCTGGGACATGCACCACAACGCTATGCCATAAAAGTTCAGCTTTGTGAAAGAATTTACCACAAAGCTTAGCTGGACAGGTAAGTGGGATGAAAACAATATTTCGGAGCTAAATAGAAACGCCATCAAATAATACACCGATGGCTCTAAAGTATCAGAACTAATTGGAATGATAAAATGCGCCCAGTTCAACATCGTAAGAAACAAACGCAGAGAAGAAGATCATCATCTTGTCTGATACTCAGTCATAAATGCACTGAGCTCTAACGTAATTACTTCAAAAACTGTCTTAGAAAAACTAAAAGAACCAAGCAGGCAAAACAAGGTCATCCTCCTGTGGGTTCGGGGGCATACTGGAGTGGAGGAAAATAAAATAGCAGATAAACTCGCTAAAACGGGGCCGAAACACCATTCTTGGGACCTAAACCCTTTTGCAGGATTAGCAATAATCCAATATTAGGAAAAATAAAAATTGTGGATCAGAAAAAATCCAAATATTGGGAAGATCTGGAAAGGATGAAACAAGCCAAGATACTTCTCTGAGCTCGCAACCAGAAGAGATCTACCAAAGTATCAGGCCACTGCCGACTGAAAAGACACCTGAAGAAAATGGGATTAGTAGAGGAAGCAAAGTGTAGATTCTGCCAGGTGGAGGACAAAACCTCCATCCACATCCTCAACTTCAACTCCAGGGCACTACACCTGGGAGCGAATGAGATAGAAGAGATATACCCAACTTGAATCCATCCCACATCCTAAACTTTCTAAGAAGAATAGGACCAGAAGATCAGCTATATATGTCGAGAAATTCTCAAACACATAGCAAAAAAAGGAGACAGAATAGATCTTGTAGATCGCCGTGTACTATCACCTTCAACCACATACGTAACTATTAACGGTCTTTAAACTTTTTTGTTTTTATTTTGACTACAGTTCTTTCTCAGAATTTAAATTTTTTGAATGGAACCCGTAAGAGTCTTGAAGCAACATCTTGAACGAAGTTTTACCACATGAGAAAACAGACTCAATCTCAATTAGATCATTATTGAGACTAGGTCCTTGGTTCTCATGAATGTACCTAATCGCAATAGATCAAACGATCATAACAGGAAAAGGGATTTTTTCATAACTTTTAACTGAAAACAAAACAGTAGTATCTTTAAAAATTGATAAGTGACATTTATTTGCCAATAGAAGAAGTAGGCGCATTACATTTTATTTCACAATATTAGTTTTAAAATGAAACCATAGTGCGTTTTGAACTAATAACTGCCGGTATCAACGGATATAATTTTTTTTGTTAAAAAAAGTGACTGGATAATGTGAACTGTGAACATCTACTGCTGTTGACAAAAAAATTGTTCTATAGTTGAGTAGCATGATAAAAGCTTCGGACCTTCGCTAGTCTATGGTTATGACAGACAAACAGACACGTGATTTTATTAATGTTTTGTTTCTTCCATACTCTTCATTTTTTCGATTAAGTTTCATCCTGAAAACCTAATTAATTTTCCCATAAGAAACTTCTATTTCAATCGGCCCTGCAATTGGGTACAAAATTTGCTTCAGCCAAACAGTTGATTATCCATGTGATTGTGTAATCATTTTTCAGAAAAAAATTTAATGGAGAATTCTAAGAAAATAAAATTAAAGAATGTCTTAAAAGTAAGGGGAGATAGTACTCCAGTATCTTCACTGTTGTAACTCAAAGCTCAATATTTGAGAACGGTGGTTCGAATGCAATTAGAAAATATCAGAAACTGGCAGTTACAGAAACGAAATCGTTTCCAGCTTTAACATCCAGTGTAGCTGCAACATTGAAAAAGTCTTATTTATTCCTTTAGAGGAATCCAACTGGTACCAAAGTAACGGACCACCTTGTATAATGGTTCGAAATAAACACAAATAGATGTTTTTAATGAAATATTACATTAATTACCTATTGGAGTTTATGGCAAACATTTTTTATAATCCAGCTCAAGTAGTTCTCTCATTTTTATTCAAACACAAAATCGTACATTAATTTCATCAAGGGATCATTAATAAAAACCATTACCATATCCTCGACAACTATAGATGAAAAGTTATCATCCATAAATGCAGGTGTGCATGATTTCCTGCTATTAATTGCTTTATACAAAAAATGTATTACCGGGAATGAATTCCCTTTACTGAAAGTTATTCAGATGTGTCTCATCCTGATGCTTTATAAAATTCTAGAAAAATTGATTCTTCACAACTTATCACAATGAGATCAGCAGAATATTGCTTCTTGTACCAAGGAAATGTTGTAACTTTGTTGGTCTGTTAAAAAAACTCTATATAAAAAACAATCAGTAGAAGGTATCAATTCTAAAGAAATGGGTTTTGATGAAATAAAAAATCGAAAATGCAGCCCCATTTTCAATTTTCCAAAACACTAAGAATTGAGGCAAATCCGTTCATTCATTCATTTGCTGAAATCAATCAAACATTTTTTAAGAAATAACACAATATGGGAATCTCTTCAAAATTGTTGGTTTTTTGTTGGAAATGTTTTGTGTGACTATTATTATTATTAATAATATTTTGATATTAACAGAATCTACTGAAATTTTTTCCTAGCCGTTCCCATTGTTGAAATGGCAATTATTCCAAAAACGTCTAAATGTCCTTTGGGGAAGCCCTCTTGTCTGACTCAAATTAGATAGATAGTTATATTTATTTCAACAGAGTATTTATAGTCATTCACAAGTGGAAGAATATTTTGTCTGATAAATACGTCAAAAAACTTGTAAAAAATCAATGGGTTTACATATAAATTTAAAAAAGTTATGAAACATTCAAATGAATATAGGTTCCGGTTTCAAACCAATTAAAACAATTTAAAATATGGGACATTTACATCTTATAAAAAATAATTTTTCGATAAATACCTATTATACATAGCACGATTTTGTATAAAATTTGATTCATAAATTTCTACAGGCCAGAAAATATTCCTCGGTATTATAGGGCTCTAGGTTACATAAAAATTCTCTGACTGATTTCAGAAATCTGCTAGCCACCACAATATATTTTATATCTTATGGGAGGTTATTATAAAATTTAATTGCGCTATAGATGGTATAAACGGATTTTGCATGAATGGGATATGAGAAGTCTTTTTTTTGTTTTGTCTCGTAAATATGTGTTTTGCAATGTTTGTCAAAAAGTAAAGGGTTATTGATAATGAATTTTATTAATTCGAAGATATAGATTGCTGACACAGTCAGTAGTTTGTTTAATTCAATACCATGTTTTTCTGGCAATTGTTTTATTTGTGTTTCTATATGTTTTTTTATATTTTCTTCCTTCATATTAACAGGGGCTTTAGTAATGAATAACCATATCTTTTTATGTTGATCATTATGCCCATGAAAATTACTATCACATTCACCACTGCCGATGTTTATTTTATTTTTATATTTATGTCTCCTACCTACAACCTCTTGAAAACCTTCATTGCTCTCATTTTCATCATTTAAATTAATGATGTCTGTCATAAGCCTCCTTTGTTTACTAGAGCAGTTGTTTGGTTTTCAGTTTGTGGCATGTTTCCAATATTTGATTCCGTGCTTGTGTAAAGTAAATCCTAGCAATACAGTGCTGCTGGATTCATTCACAAGGAGGTGAAAGTACGAACTGAAAACCCCGAACCTGAATCAACCAAAAACTAACATGGAACAGTCATATCAACAACATTCTTTCCAAGGCTATAGAGGTAAACCTGGACTTGCCACAGAGTGACTGGCAAGACATGGGGTTTGAAGCCGAAAATGACTTGGTCATATCAGATGATCATCAAACCATGGTCACCTATGCTTCAATAATATGTTTGCTAAAAATCCAACAATACTCGGCATAAATCAAGCTGCAGACAGGTTAGCCTGTCTAGGAATCATAGGGGCAATATTCTCATGTCCCACTGCAGCATTAGAGGTAATGCTGAACCTTCCGATCACCGAATGGAAGTCAACTAGAAAGGGATACATCTGTTTGGTATGCTGATGGATACAAGATGGACGAAAGGGCTGGGAATGGGTGTTACGGGTCCTAGATTCAGGCTCTCAAAACCCATCGGCAATGCCCCAACAATCTTTCAAGCAGAAATTCATGTTAAGTGCGCAAAAAGGCCTTCCAGGAGGCACCAAAGGGTTAAAAAGAACTATATCGTATTAGACAGCAAAGCAGCACTAGAAGCTGTAACATCACACACTTGTGAGTCAAGAGACTGACTTGGGATTGTTAACCATTCCTGAGACACCTGGCTGAGAAAAATCAGGTCACTCTAATGTGGGTGCCAGGTCACAAGGGAATCAAAAGCAATAAGGAAGCAGACATCCTTGCCAAAAAGGAGACGAACACTCAATTTTCTGGTCAGAACCCTTGTGTGGTCTCTCCAAACCTCACATTTTGGAAGAGTTTCGACGCTGGGAAGTTGATGAAATGAAAACCCACTGGGATCAGGTTGCAATACATAAGCAAGAATGCTTTCGAGCCCATCGCCAAAGAAAGCCCAACAGCTTCTCCAGTTAGACAAGAAAGATTTGAACCCTATCGACTCCCCTACATTCTACAAGTCCTCTTGTGTTGTCTCATTTCAAGTGACCCATCGTCTTATCTTTTTTGAGAGAAAACCCCCTCGTGTCTAGAACAAGGTAACAGGCAAGAATCTCAATTTTGAACAAGTGTATTGATGTTTTTGAAAATTGTCTTAATGGAACTGCACGCCCTAAGAACATAATTCGTGAATCAACAGAAAGGTTCAAAAATATTCTCACCCAAAATGACAAAGATATTTTATCCCGCTCATAATTTTTACTGTTTGCTCCAAATTTACCAAAATATCTAACCAAAGAGTTCCCAATCCACTGAGGAACAATTGTACAACTTGGAGCTTACAATCAAATTTATTTCAAATTAACTTTCCAACAAAACACATTTGTAACCTATGTAAAAACCAACATATTGATCACTTGTTTTTTAATGCCTTTTTTTATAACAACTTGCGTGAATCTTTTCTAGTAAAAAATACATACTCGATATTAATGATCTAGTGAGTGCATTAGACCTGAACTCCTTTCAAAGTAAATCTGCAATAAGCAAATTCATTACCAATGCAATGAAGATGAGATCGTTTCACCAAAACTGAATAGGTTTTTTCTTTATCATAAATTCTCCCCCTTTTTTTATTTTCGTTTTTTTGTTATATAGCTACATTAAATTATTTCAAATCAAATCAAAATATACTTTATTGTCAGAAGAACAAAATTTTTATTGACAGAGCTAGAAATTTACAATCCATACAATAAGCTTGAAAATAAGTCGAGTTGAGTCAATGATACCTATGATATCCAAGTAATAATATATATCGTTTCAAACAGAAAAAATTATTGTAATAATATATTTACATGCACAGACACATTAAACATGTAATTAAGACTATTTAAATGATTGAAGTCCTAATACAGGCCTCACAGTCACAATGTAAAATGAAAAGTTAAACAAATAGAAAAAATAGGTAGAAGTGGTGAAAAATAAAAATAAAATACACTTTAATGTAATAGACTTATGAGTTAGCATAGTCACTATGTGTTATTTATATAAAGGTAGTATGGAAAAACTCCTGCATTTCATATATAACTAAATCTAGCAGAATTTATTTAACAGAAGATCTGAACAGATTATATTCTTCAATATTTCTTATATTCATTGGGAGATGATTTTATATTTTTGCAGCATTATAAATCAAAAAGTTTTTGATAAAACTAGTTGAAGGAATGGGGAGTTTTAAATAGTTTCTTTGGCGGGCGATTCCCTCATTGACACGATACAGTGATTTGTTTTTGAACACCAAACAGGCTGTTTCAAGTATGAACAGAGATGGAAGAGTTAACAGGTTGTTGTCCTTGAACAGTGACCTGCACGATACTCTTGGTCCTGCTTTAAATAAGTAGCAGATAGCTCGTTTTTGCAGTACAAAGATTGAGTTTGAGTGTTCTTTGTTAAACGTGGTAAACCACTTTAGCTGTTGCTGCATTCAGTTCCCTGGCTTCTATGCGCATTGCATAACAACCGGAAGCTATTTTTTTCCCACCTGCTTGACATGATGTTGTAAATTTAAATGAGGAATCGATTTTTCTCCTGGAAAATGTGATTCATACATGCACGACAAAGTTGTGACTCCCCAAAAGAGACAAAGACCTGTAGGCGGCGCCCCCTACAATTAAGTGCCAAACTAAGATCAAATTTGAATTTCTCATATTAAAAATTCGCCAAATACCAAAAAATACCCAAATTTTCGTCCAAATATCGACATTACTTTGAAAACTATTTACGAAAAACAAAACAAATTTTTTTCAACAGTTTGTATATAAAAAATGAAGGCCTTGCGGACCCATGCTTATATGAACTTTTCACCTTATAAATAACTGAGGAATCGTCCTGTAAAATATCGGACACTTATTACATAACACCCTGTATAGAAACCACAATGGCTGTTTTGAGGAAATCTGGAAAAGTGCCTGTAGCGAAAGAATTGTTAATTAGCTGAACAAGTTATTCTAGAATGAAAATTGGAAATTTCTCAAGTATTGTTGAGATATTGTCAATTCCACACAAACTTTTGTTTTTCATATTTTTAATAGTTGTTATCACTTCACGTAAGTTAGTCTCAGATAGTATGAAATTTTGTGGGATATTTATCCGCTATTGAACAGTATTCGTTAAGTAGATTTGGGTCTAGGCTTTCTCCCTTAGTCTTGAATGTGTTTTTCCCACAAATGTCATTTACGACACGCCAGGTCTCTCTACTTGTGCTATTAGTTTGTGAAATTCTGTTATGAAAGTAGGTTTTCTCTGATGATCAATTGTTATTTTGTAAAAAAAATTATAGGTGTTGTAGTACTAATGAAAGAACATGTCATTGGTGTATTTATTTATTTGATGTAGACATCTTAGATTTTGAGAGGATGTTCTAATTCCTTTTGTTAGCCAAAGTTTTTTATTCTTCTCAGTTTAACTTTTTGTATGGGAAATGCGTGATTGAAGCAATCAATCAGGAGGTTATAATAAGAGAGGAAAGGGTCATCAGTTCCAAGACAGGAGTTCCAATCCTTCTGAATGCAAATATCATAAAAACATTAATAATTAGATTTACTGAATAGTCTTCCCCATTTGAATTTATTATTGGATGTTGTTCTATTTGTTACTATGAACAATAGTCGAATCAATAAAATAACTCTTAACTTGAAGATCATTTATTCAATACTCCCCGATACAGGCCGGTACGCTCGATATCGACCGCTACATAAAAACAAGGTTTTTTATGTTGGGCACTTTCACAAGTGTGTGTATACAGAGTGGATATAAATAAATGCTAAAATATAACACCTCTTCCCTTATATCTATATTTTTTGTTTGTTTGTAATCAACTTATTCTAATTCATATCAATCCCTAATCTATCTGGTTGTTTTATACGGCTCCGACGCCTCAATGTCTTTGGTGAAAAACTTCCCATATTTTTGTTTTCACTATTCACCGTTTTACCATGTACAATTTCACTATTTACAATTTCACTATTTACAGGATTATTATTTACAATGTTTTCCTCACTTAAACTAGATCGTGGAATGATTGAAAGTGGTTCCCTTTCTTCTTCATTGGAATGTTTGACTCTCATTTGATTTTTGTGCCTTTTCCATTTCATTCCACAATTTGTTCTTACATTATACGTTTTTGTACCCAGAACATCTGTGACAACCCCTGAACATTTTTTTTTTTTAATTTTGTTTGTTGTGAACTACTTGTGTAACTGAAGGCATTATTAAATCTAATTTTGAGCGTAAAGCACGACCCATCAATAATTTGCTAGGTTTTTCCCCTGTCGTTGTATGGGGTGTATTTCGATATTGAAAAAGGAAACGATTTATAATCAAATGTATATCTGAATGCGAATCATCATTTTTTGCTTTAAGAATAGCATTTTTCATAATTTTTACTCCACTTTCTCCTAGTCCATTTGTGGCAGGATGGTAGGGAGCTCCAGTTGAATGTTTTATGCCACTAACCGATAAAAAAATTTGAAACTCCTCAGAAGTGAAAGTTTTTGCGTTATCCGTGCAAAGCTCATACGGTAACCCGAATCTGGAAAATATTTCCCTGAAAATTTTAATAGTTGTCGTAGCTGTTATATTGCTGACTTCCACACACTCGATCCATTTTGAAGTCGCGTCTTCGATAACTAAAAAATTTTTATTAAGAAGCGGTCCAAAAAAATCCGCGTGCAACCTCGTCCATGGTTCCTTAGACCAATCCCAAACTGATAAGGAAGCTTTTGGTGGATTACTGGAATACACTGAACAAGAGTTACACATCCTTGCTGTATTTTCAATTTCACTATCCATCGATGGCCACCACACATATGATCGGGCCAACGACTCCATTTTGACAATACCCATATGTGTGCTGTGTAATTCCTGTAATATATATTTCCTGAATTTTTCAGGAATAATTAAACGATATCCCCACATGGCACAGTCCTGTTCTACAGTAATTTCGTTTTTTCGTAAAAAGTACGGTTTCAATTTATCAGAAGGACAAAAAACAGGCCAACCGCCTTGAACATAAAAAACTATTTTACCTAGAATGGGATCCGTTGAAGTTTCTCTTTTTATCGCTTTAAAATCGATCGGTAACTTTGATTCTTCCACGTATTGAATGTACGAAATGTTCGTATTTGAATTTAACGAAGTTGGTTCGTTAGGATCCTTTCCTTCATTTTTGAAAGATGATCTAATAAAAAATCAGCCGTATTATTTTCAGACTTAACATATCGTATATCATACATAAAAGCTGATAGTATATGGGCCCATCTTTGCAATCGGTTTGCTGCAAAAATTGGTAGGCCTTTTTTATTTCCGAAAATAGCTAACAAAGGTTTATGATCTGTATATAAATAAAAATGTTTTCCGTATAGGTATTGGAAAAAAAAATTTACGCCAAATATTATCGCTGCGGCCTCTTTTTCGATCTGAGAATAACCCAGAATTTAGCAACCGCGAGGCAAAAGCGATTGGTTTTTCTGAATTGTCGTCAAATATATGACTCAAAGTCGCCCCTAAAGCAAACTGAGAAGCATCCACCGTTAACTTAATGTTTTTTTTGGATCGTAATGTGCCAATACTGATGACGACAACAACATATTTTTAGCTTTTTCGAAACTTCGCTTACACTCTGAAGACCAAAACCACGTAGAATTTTTCTTCAGTAAACTATAAAGAGGTTTCATTATTTCGGAAGCATTCGGAATGAACTTACAATAAAAATTTACCATTCCTAAAAACGATTTTAACTCGGTTACGGTTTTAGGAACTAGAACCTGCTTGATAGCTGAAACTCTCTCATCCGAAGTATTTAAGCCTTCTTTATCAATTGTGTGACCTAAATATTTGACAGAATTTTGAAAAAATGAGCATTTTTCCTGTTTGACCTTGAGCCCGCATTCCTGGAGGCGCTTCAAAACTTTTTCGAGGCGTTCGAAATGTAATTCATCATTTTCGGCGGTTATCAAAATGTCGTCCAGAAAACATACCACTCCTGGTATAACAATCATTTGCTCCATGATATTTTGAAATAAAGATGGGGCTGAGGTTATTCCATATGGTAGCCTTGTATAAGAAAAAAGACCCTTATGGGTACTGACAGTTACCAGTTTTCTAGATTTTTCCGTCAGTACCACTTGTTGGTATGCCTCCGAAAGATCAATTTTTGAAAACTTCCTACCCCCCTGCAATTGAGAAAATAAATATTCAATGCGTGGCAAAGGATAATGGATTGTTTCCAAACTTGGATTCAAGGTTATCTTGAAATCGACACATATTCTAATTGCGCCATTGGGTTTCAATATGGGAACTATCGGAGTAGCCCATTCAGAAAACTCCGAAGGTATTAAAATTTTGTTATTTACCAAACGTTCAATTTCTTTTTCAATTTTCGGTTTTAGTGCCAATGGTACAGGTCTGGCTTTATGAAATTTTGGAACAGTACCCTCCTTGACCTTCAGGGTGATTTCAAATTTATTAAATGTTCCTAAACCTCCATCAAAAACATCTCTATATTTTTTATACAAGGTATCAATATTCATAGAAAAATTTCCGCCATTACAATAATTTTTTGTATGATGAACATTTTCTACACCAAAATCATCTTCTGCACAAGACACATATTTGATTTTGCCTATACCTAAATTTAACATTTTTAAGCCATTTCTTCCGATTAGTGGTGGTCCTCCATTTTTAATAACATAAGTTTTGAGAATGAAATCCTTTTCTTCAATTTTGATATTCAAATTTAGAAAACCTACAGGTTCGAAAGTGAGACCTACATAATCTTTTAAAGCTAAATCATTTCTGAAAATTATTTTGTCTTGAAAATGTTTCAAATAAAGTTTTTCAGAAATTGCAGCATGAGCAAATCCAGAGTCGGCTTCAAAGCTTATCGGAATATTTTCTACCAATAATTTTACAAAAGTTGGTTTTACATTGCCATTTAAATCCGTTTCAGAATCCAAACAACGAATATTAAAAATGGAATCATCTGCAATTTCATTTTCTTGTGTTACAGACAAAAAATGTTGAGGCGTTTTTCTGCACACAGGTGCTAAATGACCCTTCACTCCACATTTGTGGCATATACAATTTTTATAACTACACTCGCTATACAGATGGTTTTTCCTTCCGCACACTGAGCACTTAGTAGTTTGTGGTTTGCTTACCATTTGAGTCCGTCCCTGATTCTTACCAACATTGTACGAAGAAGGACTTGGTCTCTCTGAAGGACTCGAACGATGAGCAGGCGCTGTACCTTCCCTCGTTGGCGATGGAAATTCACCGGTTCCGTCTTGATGTTGACAACTCCCAAACTCTCCCTGGTGCTGTGCTCCTTCAATGCTGACTCCTTGATAATGCTAATTTCACCATTTTTTCAGCTTTACCGTAGAATTCAGCGCTTCTTCAAATAATCGGTCCATGATTTTCACATCATTGATGCCAATTACTAATACATCTCGCATAACTGTTTCAAGTTCGTTTCCAAACTCACAATTCGAAGCAAGCTTTTGATTTTTGCTTCCCAGTCCGAACGCTTTCATTTGCTTCACGCCTTATGCGGTGTAAAATTTCAACCGCTCAGCAAAGTAAGACTTTACCGAGCCAAATGATCTGCTAACAATTCACTCAATTCCTCGAAAGCTTTGCTTTCGGGAAGATGAGGAACACACAGGTTTCTTATCAATATGTAACAATTTTCGGAGAGCGTATTTAAAAGAATTGCTTTTTTACGTTCCTCCTCCGTTATTTTATTTGCAATAAAAAACTGCTTAAGTCTCTCCAGAAATACTGAAAAGTCGGAATTCCTCGGATCAAAGGTATTTAGTGAACCCAATAGTCCGACAAACTGTTGAGTTTCCGGCATTTTTAAAGTCTTTCGAAAATTTACTGAATATCAGTACCAATTGCACTATGTTGCACTTGCACGTGAGTTAACAAAGATAATCGCTCGTCGCCACTGTTCTATTTGTTACTATGAACAATAGTCGAATCAATAAAATAACTCTTAACTTGAAGATCATTTATTCAATACTCCCCGATACAGGCCGGTACGCTCGATATCGACCGCTACATAAAAACAAGGTTTTTTATGTTGGGCACTTTCACAAGTGTGTGTATACAGAGTGGATATAAATAAATGCTAATATATAACAGATGTTGAGGTGAACTTCATTTTACATTGAACAGCTTCGTGGTCAGAAATATTTGCCAATATTACAGAACATGACACATTTTCTTGTTTCAAATTACTACAAATATAATCAATTTTACTACGTGAGTGTTGTGTATTTTTTGTGGGGTCATTAGTATGTATAGTATAGGTTAAAAGTAATAAATAGGTTATTAAGTTGTTGGGTTAATATAGATTGTTCATCGTAGTAGTCAATATTGAAAGCACCGCTAGGACTAGAGAAGATTTATGTAATAAATTATTCAATAGTTCCAATTTTTCGAGAAATATAGACCCACTTGCACTAGGAGACCTGTATATGCATATTAAGTGAAGATCTGCCTTTGCAGAAAACGCTATTGAGAATTCAATTTGTTTCTCAACGATAATGTTATATTTATTAATATCTATGAATTCAAATTTTCTTAGTGCTAGTTCATTTACGAGAATCATTGTACCTCCACATCTGAACTCACTTTTACAAAATTTGGACACTAACGAATAATTTCGAATATACAAAGGTTCTTCCATATTAAGCCGTGTTCAGTTAGTACCACATTATCAGTAAAATTTTCCTTTTCAAGAAAGATATACAATTAATATAGTTTTGAGCGGAGATACTGTACATTAAGAGTCATAATCGAAATAGATGTGTTATTAAGGTTAACCAGATCGCTTGTTGCTACACAACCAATATTGGAGTCTGTTGATTATTCCCTAAAAAAGAATCAAACATCACAGCACTGGGTTGTGTATCCAGTTTGTCCGTTATATGAACCTTTTTGAGAACTGTGTTCCCTACTGGGTGTTTGCAAGATGCCTTCTAATATTGTCAAGAATTATTTGTTTACTACCATGCTATTTGTGGTCTATTAATATTTTTATGTAGGAGCCTACATTACGCTTTGTTAATTTATCAATTTCAATTCTCATTTGTTTTATAATAATTTCGACAATTGGTTTGTTGCGTTCAATGGTCAGAATAAGGTTTGTAAATTTACAAAGCGGTAGTATTTGTTTAAGTGATAGTTTGAGATCATGAAAAATGTTGTTACTTAGTTAGATTATTCCATTCAGTATGAGGCATTATGATTTCATCTATGATATATCTGTTTACTGCAGTTTGAGGTCATGAAAAATGCTGTTAGTTAGATTATTCCATTCAGTATGAGGCATTATGATTTCATCTATGATATATCTGTTTACTGCTGTTACTTTTTTCATACACACGAAAATATGTTAAAATACTCATCACCAATGATTAGTAGTTTCGACTTTGGGTTTTCATGCAAAGGCGTTGCCAGGTGATTGGCTTCAGCACTATCGGTAGCTGCATTGGACGCCGGTAGTGGTGTCCCCTCAACTTCAGGGTTTCCTGCAGCAAATTCTTCTGAATTATATGGTTATTTCTAAACTAATATAATTTATGATTAATGATCTTTTTTTTTTGTTCCTGCTAATAAAGCCTTGAAATATACGCTTAAGTTCTCATTATTATACTCGTAGTTACCAAACATCCCTTGAAATAAGGATTTTAGTTTCTTTCAATACAATTAATAAAGCTGAAAATTTCAGTAACGATATCCAAGCAATAATTTATATTTTACTGCAGTGGCAAAAATAGTTTAAAAAAACTATCAAGTTC
This sequence comes from Gonioctena quinquepunctata, assembly GCA_018342105.1. Classification (NCBI taxonomy): domain Eukaryota; kingdom Metazoa; phylum Arthropoda; class Insecta; order Coleoptera; family Chrysomelidae; genus Gonioctena; species Gonioctena quinquepunctata. The sequence continues at coordinate 143,980 of JAFIRS010002019.1, read as the reverse complement.
GACTCGCGCGCAAGAGGGTTCCGTAAACGATAAGATCTAGGACTTTCGTTATAACTTTCCAGCAAACTTTAAGTGAGGTGTTTGATTTCTTTAATATTTTAGGTTCAGTAGTTTCAGAGATAAGTGGAAAAGGTGTATTTTGCATATTTTTCAGAATATATTTTTAAATATGCTATTCAAAATTATTGTTTCCTATAACAAACCCTTTTGAATGATACCTCACATGATATATACAATTTAAAAAAATCTAGTACAAAATATGTCCCCTCTTTAATTCTTATATGAATATTTTAAATTGCCAAATCGCAAGTTTCAGAAGGGCGCGTGAGTGATTTATAACTATAACTAACGGGAATAGGAACCAGGAAGTGAAACTATTTTTTTGTCGCTGACGTTTTGGAATGGTTTATTCCTTTTTCAAAGCTAGAAATGACTAATGTAACTAATAATATAAAGAAAATCACATCTATAACCATACCTTTAAGTGAGTGATCTCCCCACAGATAAAAAACTTTTTACTTATTAACTTTTATTGTTGTAAAAAACATTAGAGTTTTATAACTGTGATATATTCAGCCCTACTCTGTGTGGGCCAGGGCCAAGAATTCAAAATCGACTTTTCTGGAGATTTTTTATTTAATTTATTTTTACAATTTTCGCAAGTTTTGCAAATATCCTCGATTTGTCTGTCTAATCCCGGCCACCAAAAATAGGAGCGGGCTAAACTTTTCATTTTTACAACGCCCATATGACTAAGATGTAAACTATCTATCATTTTCTTCCGCAATTCAAGAGGAATAACAATTCGATTGTTCCACATTAAAAATTATTTTTCAATACTGGCACTACTGGTGTACCCCACTCCGAGTAATCTATCGGTTCAATTACCCCCAAACCACATAACTGTTCTAACTCCTTTTCCACCCTATCTCTCATGGCAAAAGGCAACGGTAATTTTCATCGATATTTGTCCCTTGTTAAAGGTGCCCAGTCCTGGTGAAAGTAAACTATCATATTTAGAAGTAATAAATTGTAAATCTCTTGTGCGATCCTCGTTCAAGTGAAAAATACTCAACCCAAACAAATAAAAAAAGTCGCATCCATTTTTAATTACAAATATTTTCAAACTGCCAACTTTTTCTTTATGCTCTACATCACAAATGATGAAACCCAAAGGTTGGATTTTATCCTCGTTATACAGACTGAAAAATGTATCGATTGCCTGCAATATTTTGTTGCAAAAAATGATCCATATAAAAAATATCTGATATTACAGAATACCCTGTGTCCAAATGAAAAGTAAATATTTGATTATCCATTAACAAATTTATTAATACCGGATCAGATTTATAATGAATATTATTAATCTTCTGATTCCAAAAAATTATTGGATTTATTTAGAGCTTTTTTACCCGACTACGGCGAAGCAAAAAGGAGGGTTATGATTCTGACCGGTATGTATGTATGTTCATCTGTTCCCTCATAACTTCTAAACTATTTATCATAATTTGACAAATGAGGTATTGTTGGAAGCGTCTTGATCGTCCACTGGTTATAGGCTATGTGACGTAACATTAAATTAAATATGACGCCCTCTAGAGGACATAAACATGAACTAAAAAAAATATTTTTTTCAATGATGCCGTGTTGGGTGTCAAATGAAAGGGAATAATTTCTAAAATCACGCCTCAGATGTGAGCCAAACATATTTTCTCTCCAAACCTACCCAAAATACATATATAATAAATAGGTATTTCATTATGGACTATGGTACACATGTTGAAATTATATAAAAAAAACAAACGTGTGTAATAATATAATAAGCTGGGAGTACCTCCATGCGGTATATTACCTAGGTACATGTAAAACAATAAAACCTAAAAAAAATAAAAATGTAAAGCTTATGATCGCTTACTACTGTTAGAATGTATTGTTTTGTTAGGGTAGGTGGCATATGACCATGGCTATCCTATAAACATCATTATGAATATGTGTTGAAAAAAAACATTTATTGTCCAAACAGGCGCTAGGCCCAATTACAGGACACAGTATACAATTTTAGTATGAAAGTGTGAAGTATGTTACATGTTACAATAATAATAATAGTAGTAATACATTCATGGAACATTCCCCGAGAAAAGACAAGAAATGAGATAGGAAAACAAAAAAAACAAAAAACAACACAACAAAGCGATCGAGATTTGAATAATTATTTGATTTTTAGTATGATATATAGTTATATTATTGCTTCGCAAACATAATGTTTCTGATCTCTTTTTTGAAAACGTGTAATGGTGTTGAATAAATGTCAACTTTGTGGCAGACTTGATTGAATTTATCACACATTGCAAATAAAGGAGATTTTAATAATATATTTGTTCTTGGTAAATAAAAACATTGTTCATTTCTACCGTTGATTCTTGGTACATGAAAGTCTAGTTGAGATAGAAGTTTGGGTGAGTTGACAAGAATGTTTACCAGTTTGTAAATAAATATGCAAGCGTAATATGTTCTTCTGCCCTCGAGAGAAAGAAAATTTAAAGGCATTAATAATATATTATTATCTATTCCCTGACTGGGGTAGACATCATCAAGTATGTAAATGACGTATTTCATAAACTGTCGTTGGACGGATTCGAGAGATTGATTGTGTGTAGCGTATATAGGTGACCAGACAAGACAGCCATACTCTAGGCGAGATCTGACAAATGAATTGAAGAGAGTGATGAAACTTTCCATGTTTTTGAAGTCTTTACAGTTTCTAAATATAAGTTCTAATATTCTTTTTGCAGCAGATACACTTTTCTCTATGTGGAGTGCAAATGAGAGTTTGGTGTCAAAGTATACTCCCAAGTCTTTGCAATTATCGGTTTTTTCTAGTAAATGATTATTTATTGTATAATTGTGATCAAGAGTGATGCGTTTATTGGAAAAGGTGGAATATTTATATTTACTTAAATTGAGTGGTAATTTGTTCGAAAGGCACCAGATGGCTAATTTATCCAAATCGTTTTGTAGAATTCGACTATCGTTAGGTGACTCTATAACACGGAAAACTTTCAGGTCATCGGCAAATAATAGAATTTCACTATCCATACTCATTCCTATGTCATTGATGAACAGGGAGAACAGTAGAGGAGCCAGGTTGCTTCTCTGTGGTGCGCCACTGGTGGCATTGTATTCCTCAGATTCGTGTCCTCTATATTCAACAAATTGAGATCGATTTGTAAGATAAGAATATAAGAATTGTAGTAGACTTGAATCGAATTTCATTGAGTTTAGAAATAAGTATAGTGTGGTCCAACTTGTCGAAGGCCTTTGAAAAATCTGTATAGATTGTGTCCACCTGGAGTTGATTTTCTAAGGCGCAACTTATAGTTTGTGTAAATGTTATTAGATTGGTAATAGTGGATCTTTTTGCGATAAAACCATGTTGCTCAGAAGTTATTATATTTTGAACCTTAGGAGAAATTCTACTATATATACATATCTCAAAGCCCTTCGCAAAGTTACATAGCAGTGTGATGGGTCGAAAGTTTTTCATGTCATTTATCTCTCCTGTTTTAAAAATGGGAATAACTTTACTTTTTTTCCAAACCTGTGGAAATGTATTTGTTTTTAGTGCAGTATTGAAGATTATTTGGAGTGGCTTGGCTAGATTGTGAGCACAATCTTTGACTAAAAAGCTTGGGATTCTATCATAGCCACTGGTAAATTTATCTTTCAACTTTTTTAAAGCTAATACAACTTCGCTTTCATTCACGGAATTCATACTAATCACAGGTCTGTTTGAAATTGTTGTTTCGTTCATATCAAAAAGTGTGTCAGAGGCGGTGTAGACGCTGCTGAAGAATTTTGCAAAGCCATTGACAATGTTTTTAGGATTGTTGTATTCTACATTATTAAAGTAAAGAATTCCGGGAATCCGAGAGTGACCTCTTTTATTCTCTATGAAAGACCAGAATTTCGAGGGATCTGTGATAATAGAGTTCTTAGAATCCTGCACGTATTGCGCATATGCAACTTTTATATCATTTTTAATCTGTTTTCGTAAGGAGCAAAATTGACTTCTATGAATATCTAAATTGAATTCTTTCAATTTCTGGAATATCTCATTTTTTTCTTTAATATTACGAATAATATTACTATTAAACCATGGTGGATATTTTCTTTGAAAGTTGGGTTGGCGTGGAATATGCCGATCAAATATCTCATACAACACAGAGTAAAAACCATCCACCATGTATTAAATACATTAAAATATATTGCGTGTAAGTTGTTTATTTAATAGAGGATAAATATTGAATAGTTTGTACATAACAACTTCAGATGAGAATATTTTCTTGTTTCATAATTTTTTGATCGTGATTTTTCAGTAGTTGGGTTTTCGTTTTTGAACTTATTTTTTTATTTGGACACATTGGTGCCAAATGACCCTTTTGGTTGCAACCATGACAGTAACATTCGCGAAAAGAGCACTTATCTTGTTGATGATTCCTATGGCCGCATACAGAGCATTTGGAGTTAGGATGGGAGCCTTCATTCTTCGACTTGGTGGTGGCGTTGCTTCTAAAACCCGTCGACTTCAAGGTGGAATGGCGGGGCTGCGCAGGGTTCTTGTACTTCGAACTGGCGCCAGCGTAATGTATTTCCAGCTCCTTCTTCACTATTGTACAAAATGGCTGAAAAGCGGATTTTGAAGAAGCAATATCCACTACCTTCGAAAAGGTCACAGTTGCTTTTTCCTCAAAAAGTCTATCTTTCACTGGGCCCTTATCATACCCTATGATGAAACGATCAACGAATGCACGTTCAATTTCATCTTCACCCGTAAATTCACATGAGGACACTAAATTTCGTAATCGCGCGGCCCATTCTAGCTAGCGAACACTGACACGTGGGTTGAAAATGTCCGTCCATCATTTGAATGATGTCTAAATACGATTTTGACTCGGTGTCACTAGGAATGCACATATCATGTAAGAGTTTATATGCTTGTTCATTCAAAAGACTGAGAAGAATTGCACGCTTACGATCATCCTCCTTGGCCACAAAATAGTTTTGCAATCGTTTTTTGTAAATCGACCAGTCTGAGCTCGCAGGATGGAATTCCTGAATATGACCTGTATACTGCACTATTCAATTTTAAGTCTAGAACAACTGACTGCCCTATATTACTGTCAGGTAGAGTCACGACTGCGTTACGGAGTCTGCCTCTGGGGAAGTTCGACAACATCAGATGATGTATTTCTCTCACAAAAACGAATTATTCGTAGACTGACTGGAAAATCAAATAACTACTCCTGTAGAGAATTATTCATGTAGCTTTTCATATTAACAGTACCCAGCCTTTACTTACATATTTGAGTTGGCTCTATACATTTACAAAAATCAAAACAAATTCCTTACCAATATGAACTTTCATGGCGTAACTACACGTCAAAAAGATGATTTCCATGTTCCGTATGCAAGGCTGAAGCTTACAAGTAATTCACCATACTACATTAGATAAAAAAAAGATGTCCAATTGGAATTTACTGCGACCTGAGCAAAGCGTTTGATTGTGTTCTGCACGATCAATTATTAGAAAAGCTTTGGATTTATGGGATCAGAGGAAATACACATCAATGGTTTCGATCTTATCTTGATGGCAGAAAGCAATATGTACAGATATCTCACAGTGAGGTCGATGGTCAAAGCAGCATGCACTGCTCAGATCTGAAATCTGTAAATGTAGGGGTACCGCAGGGAAGTGTCCTTGCCCCTATATTATTCTCTTTATATATAGCAGATATTGTTAAATACTTAGATGAATACAAGCTAACACTTTACACAGATGATTTGTCGATCTTGGTAGCAAGAGACTCCTTAGAAACCATCCAACAAAACTGTGATGACTTAATGACAAGAATTATACTTTGGTTTTCAACAAATAAACTATATGTCAATTCTGGTAAAACAAATTTTTTAATATTTCACTCTAAACAAAAGAGGATTGAAAACATAGAAATTAAAATGGGAGAAGTGAATCTAAAACAACGCGAAAATATAAAATTTTTAGGCATAACTATGAATGATACATTAGATTGGGAAATCCATATCAGAGAAACAATGTCCAAACTAAACAGCAAAATATACCAACTGAAATGCCTACGAAGTGTTCTCAACTTGTCTGTGCTAAAAATATTTTATTATGCTGAAATTCAGTCGCGACTCACATATGGAATCTTATTATGGGGTTCAGCATCAGCAGCTCAGAAATTATTTGTACTGCAGAAAAAATGCCTTAGAACCTTATTAAATAAAAGTCAGAGAGAATCATGTAGACCATTATTTGCCAAACTGAAAATACTTCCTCTCTCTTGCCTGTATATTCTAGAAATATCGTGTTACATATTTAAAAATAAAAAAAGCATTAGCACTCATAGCAATGATCACAGTTATTCAAAGAGATTTAACCACCATCTAAAAACACCTCAAAATAATTTGAAAGTAACTCTCAGGGGACCCATCTCCAATGGTGTAAGGATTTACAATAAGCTCCCGGAGACAATTAAAAAGGAAGTTACTGATTTCAAATTCAGAAAACATCTTGAAACTTTTCTGTTGTCAAAAATGTTTTATAGTACCGAAAAATTTTATGCCAGCTAGATAGATACTTTCAATCTATAATGTATATTTTCTATTACATAATTTACACTATTTTTTAAATTGTCAATTTTAATGTGAACTAACTGTATGTAACCCATGACGTGTTTTATATCACTTTATTGTGGTCCTTGAAAATCAATACATTTTTACTTTTACTTTTTACATGGGTCTGAAAATTTTTAATGCACTCCCCATTTCCATAAAAAGTTGTAACAATGAAAAATTGTTCAAATTTACAATAAAAAAATTTCTACTTGAAGGTGCATTCTACTCAATACATGAGTTTTTTAGTAGCATATCTTGATGATGATGTCATTTGTTTTAGGTTAGGTTTTAATGTGTTCTCTTGTAGAAGTCATTAGTTTTAGTTTAGATCTAAATGTTTCTGACCATTCCTATATAGATGTACTCTCTATCAAAAAGGAAAATATAAGTATTATTATTATTCTCGGACTGTTCTCGGCAGTTAATATAACCCTTTCCGCACTCACCAACTTCACAAAAAAAACTTCGTCGCCACTCTGTGATATATTCAGCCCTAATCTGAGGGTTGTTATCACTTCGTAAAATAAAAGTCGGTGTGAACAGTTCGAAAGGTTTATTCTCACTCCTGCTACAAAATAAAAAAACTGTAAAACACTCATCTTTAAAAACTGCTCTCGGTACCATGTCGATACCACGCAACGCACCGATCAGAATATGCACAGACAGCCAGGCGTCACTGAAGGCTCTCACGAACCCAAAAGTGACATCAAGACTGGTATGGGAATGCCGAGAAGAACTCAGTGCCCTCGCAGAAACACAACAAAATAACTTTTATGTGGGTTCCAGGACACTGTGGCATCGAGGGCAATGAAAAAGCTGATGGATTAGCTAGGACGGTCTCATCAACTCCATATATTAGCCCAGAACCCGTACTCGGGGTGACAAAATCGGCCATCCGAGGCTGCATACAGGACTGGGTCAAACAAAAACAAGGAGAGCGCTGGAAGGAAGCCCCTCTCATGCGCTACGGGAATTTTTTTATTATAGAACCGTCGAAGCAAAGAACTGAAGAACTACTCAAGATGAGTAGGAACCAAGTTAGAACAATTACGGGCCTTCTCACTAGTCAGAGCCCAATCAGAGGACACCTGCACAAAATGGGGCAGTACAACGGAGAACTTTCCTGCAGACAATGTGGCAAAAAGACAGAAACGGCCAAACATATATTGTCAGAATGCGAGGCCCTAGACCGCAAAAGACAAGCAATATTCGGACAGCCAATCCTAACCCCTGAAGAATACAGTAGCCAACTGCTGAAGAACCTGTACAGACTAGTACAGGGGACTAGGGTTACGGAGTAAAACAAAACTGGAAGACACAAAAAGCCCAAGAGGCTGAGGTGTAGCTGGCGACAAGACCAACATCCGAGAGAGAAAAAACATATTGATAATTGAAAAGGGAAACATTCTCAATTGAATACCCCACAAGAGGTTATCTTGACGATGGAAGATAGTGACTAAAGTTTATCTTTCAGTCGCAGATGATTCCACATCTGATTTTATGAACATCCTGTTCATATTTTCAACAAATCAATATTGATAATGTTAGTAATAAGTGAAGGGTGATGTGTAAAATCAAAGTCTTCACATGCAATCAAGACAAAAGCAGAATTTACAAAGATACATGTTTGGCGTTTTCAAAGCCATTATCTCTCAATATTTGGAGGAACAATTCGGTATTTATTAGACAAAGAGCAGGGTCTACTGCAGTTAGGATAGGACACTTAAACATAAGATGTTTGAAGGTTTGTAGGAGGTTGAAATTGCAAATGCCGCAGACTTTATCGAAATCAAAGATAAAGAAAGAAAATCGCCATGTACGATTCTCGTTCGGCATCGTTTGGCATTTCCCACTTAGTGTTATTTGTTCGATTATTCTGATCACATGAATGGGGACTCTGAATGAAAGATATTTAAAGAGTGAGGGCATTATACAAGACTTCATAGAAATAAGAAGCTGCTTGATTGATATTTTTGTATGAACTGAGTATATGCCAGTCCACACAAGAGATACATTTATTTGATGAGAGACTATCTTGGTCATCTCATATAGATAATAATAATGTTTATTCGCATAAAAGAAAGAAAAAAGCACATATAATTGAAAGTATTATGAATAAACATAGGAAAGCCACAGAAGTGTATAACAGTGTTATACTCCTTATGCGTGACTATGATACATGAAGATGGATTATGATGCTTTGAAAATGAAAAGTTACGGGTAGAGTGTGACATAATATTTAACATAATACAATTCAGAAATACAATAGAGAATGGATGATTAACACGTCAAGAGAAACCAATGAATTATTTTCAAATATAACGCTTAAGGTAGTTGTCGTGAAATCCAATTCCAATCAGATTTCGTTTATATTCATACCACTTTTAGTTAACATTATTACCTGTATCATATTAAATTTTTGGAATCATTTACCACATCGAAAGCGAGATATAAGGCTTCAAAGTTGCAACGTTTAACACGTAATCCCTATAGTGAGCTACCGCGGACACAACATTTTAAGGCATAACTAAAAACCCTCCATTCAGATCTTTTTGAAAAACTAGTATATTATTGAAAGGTACGTAACAAATTTTATAAAAAAAATTGAAGACGCGTAGCCATACAGTTATTTATTTATTGTTATAAGAAGTTTCTAAATTATTGCGTATGAGAAGTGCAAGATGGTGAAGGCTGAGAATCATGGCAACGCTCAAGCATCGCTGGTGATTCAAATAAACGAAGCGAGGTCTTGCTGTTTTGAATTGAACTGTGTTTTGGAACGCAAATATTTATGAATAATAATTGTGAATGATTGCGTTAATTTATACTGATGCATTTGAAACATATTACAATGGGAATAGATATAAAATTAAATGTAGTTTTAACGAGTAACGGCAAAAAACAGTGCATAAACTTTATTGTATTCTTACATTTGTACAACACATGTACGTATAACATAATTCGAATATTTTTAAACATAAACAAAAATTATTCAGATTTCTAACAGGCTAATAAAATATAACGTATAAATCTACAAAAAATATAAACAACAATGAATGTAATATTATTTATTCTTGACTATTATACTAAGTAATCACTTGATTGACTAAACATTTATTTTTAATTCATGAATGATTTTAGTTAATGCTTTCCTATTTTTAGTACCTGTTCAGAAAATGGTTTTTTTTTAATTTTTTTAAAAACCCAATTTTTAAGGTTAAAATTTTAATTATAAAAGTATGTTATTTATATTATTGGGTAAACTACGAGATATTCTTTCGTTCTCAAGTCGCTCTGAAATACATTCTTTATATGATTTCATGTATGTTGATAAGTCTGACTCTTTACCAATAAAACGAACTAATTTCTGTAAAATTTGTACATCATACATCGCTTCGTGGAAATTATCTGATGTTTTGTTTGGTATTAAATCTTTGGGTAATTTTGATAGCTGAAACATTCCTGGCCCTTTTCGATCTGGAAACTTTTTTTTTAATAATTATGCTATCCACAAATCCTGCTATCATGATAAAATCTTCTATTAAATTATTTTTAATGATTGCTCTTAGTAATCGAATCTCGCATTATGTGCAACGAGTAAATTTGGAGTTGTAGATAAATTTAAAAATTCTTTAAATGCTACCAAACAATCTACCGAATTTTGTGAATCGACTTGTACATCATTCAAATATAATTGACCAGAAATTGTACTCAATCAAGTTCTTTGAGATTAACAATGCGATTTCCTTCACACACATCATTTTCATTAGACTGTTTTCTGTTCGTATTTCGAGCCTTACACAATTCAGACAATTTATGTTTCCTTTTTGCTTGCAACTTTTGCTTTAGCAAACCTACCAGTTTTTGCGCGAAATCGATCCATAGCTGTTCATAAGAGTATCTTGAACAACTAAATGCGAGCGATCGTTGGATTGCGACGTTGCCAACAGTCCAGTCATGGCTTATTTGCTGTATCACGCATGCTAATTGCGTTTCTCAGCGTACAGCTCCCTTGAAAAATATCCCTCTAATTCGGCGCTTGAACATGTATTGTATCGCGCTACAATCGAGACTAATTTTTTATAGTGTTTGTAGCCCGACAACTACCTTAATCAATATTTCAACGAAAAACACTATGCTAAGTATTGTGTATGAATAAAATTTCTTAGATGTTAAAAAATAGTAAACAACTATAAATAAATGTAAAAACAAATTAGCTGCTGTTGTATGTGTTTGGTATTTGTTCCATACATTTCTGATTTGGATATAATGAATTAACTAGTATTTGTGAAATTTATAGTCCAAGTACTACAATGAAGGGGTACAAAATTGAATTCTGAGATTGCACTTCATTCAATCTTTTTGAGATATGCTAGTCAAGACGAATTATTAAGTAACTAAAACGTTTAGAGTTTCCATACATAGTCTAATAGAACAGGCTTTACATGTTCATTGAGAAAAATATCCAAAATGTTAAAGAGTGGCTTGATTTTAATAAACTCTCATATATTAATATATAAATATATATATATATATATAATATATATATATATATATATATATATATATATATATATATATATAGCATTTTCAATCACAAATTATAAAATAATCTTAAAATTGATAACTCTACCGATCTCATAAGAGAATCTGACAATATCAAGTAGTTAGCTGTTTCCATTGGTAATCTTAGATCAGCATGTCATTGAATTAGTGAAAAAAATCCGCTTACATATAAAATATACCATATCCGTAAAATCCTAAATAAAGAACAACTGATGATTGTATATAGATCACTAGTAGAATCGCTTATAAGATATGGCATATTAGTATGGGGTGGATCATAGGAGAACACCCTTCATCAACTAAATGTAGTCCAAAATTACATACTAAAAGTTATGTTCAATAGAGATAAGCTCTTTTCAACCAGTTTATTATATAATGAAAACATTTTAAATGTCAGATATCTTTATTAACTAATAATTTCAACATTCTGGTACACAAATAGTCAACATCTCCAACAAATATTTAATTCGTATAACACACGAGCAAAACATAATGTACAAGTATAATATATTTGTACAAACTACAGCAAGTTTGAAGTTTTGTTATGAAATGCATTTGAATCTAAAAAAACATTTTGTACACTTGATAGGTACCCAACAAATTATAGATTAATCCTTGATGTTACTTATTACCATTTACACATTAGAAGGTATAATAATTATAAAACAAAACAAACACTTATAACCAGATACTCGACCTATAACTTAAATTACAATAATTTAGTTAACTGATATTTGCACATACAAGTGCAACCTATTATTTTCATAGTTTGCATAGTGACAAAAAAAATATTGTTGCAATTTTGCGTTAGTACATAACACTTATTGTGTGAGGTTTTTCAGAAAGTGTTAATATACAATAAAAATTGAGAAGATTTCGTTTTGTTACAGATTAGCATCATTGATAGAAGCTCCTTACGTAGCGAGAAATTTAGACTGGGCAAATTACGTATGGCCACCCAATTACCTGGGTAGGCCCCAGGTTCAGAAATACTGTTTGATGAGCGTTAAAGATTCGTACACAGATTTCCACATAGATTTCGGAGGGACAAGTGTCTGGTATCATGTGTTGAGGGGCGAGAAAATTTTTTACTTCGTCAAGCCAACGCCTGCCAATATCACACTTTATTCTCAGTGGATGACCTCGACCAATCAAAGCGAGACGTTTTTCGGAGATCAGGTAGGGATTTTGTTGGTTGCCCCTCTTTTGTCATATGAACAATTTATTTGATACATTTGCTTTTCCTGGAAGTGACATTAACTTTTTTATTCAAATACCAGCCGCTATTTATTTTTCTACTTATCGATAGAGAAAATAATTCTTGGTATAGCTAAGCTCACCAGTGTAGATTGGTAGTTGGAATTGCTCATACAATCGCGGTAGTAATGCAGTACCGGCGAAAGGTATTCGTGTATATATATATAAATATATTTTCATCTCTGAAATAATAATAATAAAAGTACTTTATTGGTTACCCAATAGGCTACCGACCGGAGTCCTTCAGCCTGTTCATTCGTAATTCAGTGATAGTTACATTATTTTGTATATGCAAAAATATATATATATATATATTTTAGTTTGCAAAAAAAAAATTAGAGATTTGTTAATTTCCTGGCCTTTCTGCTAAAGTGTTGAGGCATTCCATCAAGGCGTTTGCTGGAAACTTGAATCTTGGGTTCACTGTCGGGGCTCTACTAATGGATTGGGTTTGGATAATTTGAATATTGTTTTGATTGTTTGCAATTTTATCTCTGATTTTTCTAAATCTATCGTAAAAATTCCTGTTGGAGATGTCTGATGGAATGACGTTCTACTAAAATCCTCCAATCCATTTTAATTTCTTCCAGTAGAATCCTATTCCATGAATTTCTCCATGGAATGACTCTTTACTTCCTTGATATCATGCAAATTCACTACAGATTGTTTGATGGATTTTTTCAAAGTTGGTATACATTTCTCAGTTACATGGTGATTTTCCCAATTGGGATTTGTCAAATTCATCCAAAGAATTTTTTTTTTCTGCTCGACCGCTTCTTTGTGGAGAAGAAAAACAAGAATTTTTTTCTTCAAGAACCATTTTCTTTTCTTTTCGAAAAACAGTTCTCTCAGTAACACCTAGAGCTGTTGATATACATTCAGTGATTTGAAATAAATAAAGACATATATTTATAATATTTTTTTTTCCTTTCTTTTGCCATTGATTGCAACAGTCAATTTCATAAGATTCATATTTTTACTATTTTATCTAGACAATATATGGTTGTAGGGTAATAAAATAATAACTGTATGAAATGTTCACAATATACACAATATATTTTGTTAGAAAACATTACAATACATTGTCTGAAAATATTTTCAGCAAAAGTAAACTGAAAAAATTAAACGGACTTGTTTCAATATATACATATATATATATATATAGGAGGAGCGTTCATATTTTCATAAAAAACCCTCCCAATTAGGAGTTGTTTTGATGATTTCCTGAATAAAGTAATCGAATCAATGCTGGAAGATAGTTATATAATAGGGCATTATATACCAGCAATTTCGAGAAATAGGAATCCTCAAGTTGTTATTTTGGTGGGCGGATCCATGAATAATGTCATACATTGTTTTTTTTTATGTATTAATCATGCTGTTCGAGAATCAAAAGCGAAGGCAGTAGAAGGATTTTCTGTTCTTTGAATAATTATTGATTCTAGGCCCAACTTATACCGAACATCATTCGTTTGAAAATTGTTATTATTGTAAGTTTTCCAAAACGCTTTAACTGGCATGTGGCCCAAATAGGGAATGATATACTATTTTTGCAGTTGTCATACCAAGTTAATTAAACGCTATACGCAAAGTTATTCCCTAAAAGGATTTCTGGCGTGTTTCAATGGAATGACATTAAGCCTGTTTTAGTTTACAGGAAACAATATTTTATTCACACCATTCTCTCACAGTCAAGATATCACGAGCCATTTTACTATGAAGATTATTGGAATTCCTATTTTCAAATTCACAAGGTCATTGAAGTACAACAGTTACAGTATAGGCCCAAGAACCGCACCATGTGGTACACCATGCTTAATAAGCCCAATATCTAAGAGGCTTAGTTTTTGCAATTTGGGTTATTTCACTCAGATAAGACTCGAACCAATTGAAGCTTTGCCTTCTAAAGCCGTAGAGATGAAGATGACCTTAGATACAGGAACAACTAAATCTTTTTTTGTTACTTGTTCTCCCAATAGTTTCGGTGAGACTTGCCACTGCACATCCAAGCTCCAACTGCCAAGATACACTGGTCAAGCTATACAACTGTATTTGACAATGTTAAATTGGATTGAAAATTATCCACTAGCATCTGAAACTACTTTAATTTATAGAAGTCTTAAAACAGTAAAATAAAAATAAAATATTGTCAAGTTCACCACAGAATCAATCCGGAATCAGAGATTGTTTTTTATACGATATTCAGTATCAAATTCCGTATTCTGTGGAATTTCAGGATCTTTTTTACTTGACGCCCCCCATAGTGGTCAAGTAAAGTCCCCCGAGACGATTGAGGTCATTTCCAGAGTGAAGTCTGTCTCTCTGTGTTTGTCTGTAATCTTCTAAGATAACTGTCGAACCGTTTGACCAATTGAGCTGAAATTTGGTATGAAGGTACAGTTTCTACCCCAAAAGCGACCATCAGTTTTTAGCTGTCATCTGTCAAACGGAAGTGACACTATTAAAAAATGACAGAAACTATAGTGCACGGAACTTGACTTCAATATGTCATTTGAAAGTCTTGAAAAACTGTATCTAGAACAGTAAAAAATATTTCTCCAACTGGCATCTGTAGAAAATAAAAAAATGGCAAAGTTCAAAACTTTGCCATTCAAAATCTATCCCATGCATTAGAACTAAATTCGGCAGAAAGCAACATAACAAAAAAATCTAATTAAGTCTGCAGTTGGAGCTTTCCACTGTTTCCCAGTCTGGCGCTCCTTGGCATTACCATCCGAGACGGCCGGGCTTTGGCTAGGACAACCCGTGTTTGGTGCAGGACCGTTCATTTGACTGGAGTCAAATATCTCACTTAGTCAATTGACCGGTAAATTGACCGATCAAATTGACTTCGTACAGTCCTAAAAATGTTTGATCAATGTTTTATCTCAAAATAACCCCATTCTCCCGAGGCTCGGGCCTGTCAAGTTTTGGGGTGTCCCACAGCTGATTTTTTTTAGAAAAACTTGTTTTCATGTTTATTACTAAATTTGAATCCGAAACATTATGTATGTTCCATATTTATTCCATTGCCAATTTGAGAATATTTTATTTCTATTTTATTGCTGTCTACGGATTATCAGAAGATATTTTTATATAGTGTTGTCAATAATGTCCAAGATATTCTTAAAGTGTGTTTTTCTTTGAAAACTAATTCCAAGGGAAGTTTTTATCAAAATATGTTTTTAAGGAAAATGGACAATTTATATTTTGTTTCATGTCCTATACCTGGATTTTTATTTTACCAAATTGAGTTTTTTATTTCCGAAAATTTCAACAGGTTTCAAGTTTTTTCACCCAGAATTAGGTACTGTTTTATTTTCCTTTGAGTTTTAGGTTGATAAATACATTGGGACAACACTGATACATAACTGTTAGGAATTTCCCTTCTTCTTCTTTGCACAAGGTGGGCTGGTTCTAAAGAACCCAGTGCATATAGATAGGGCCACATGCCGATTTCCCTGAGAAACTCAGCAGTTTCTTCAGCTGAATCTCTTTGACATTCTCTGGGCTCAAAATTATGTTCCCAAAGTTGTTTTCCCTCTGGTGCACCAGTGCAGGGCACTCAGTGAGGATGTGCGATGATGACTCATCATCTTCCAGGCCCCATCGGCATGTCGTCTCTTGCCATGTTTTGTTGAACTGTTTTCGTAGCAGTCCTTCCATGTTGGAGACAGCCACGCTGAATTGGAGTCTTGTCCGATCCCATCTTGGCTAGTATGTCTGCCTTTCCGTTTACAGATACACTTGAGTGTCCCGGGGTCCATATGAGGCTGAACATCCTTGTTTTTGCTAAACTTTCAATGGCATCTCTGCACTCGGACACCATTTTGGATGCTTATTTGATCACAGCGCCATTATAACTGCTTTGCTGCCCGAGCAGATGCTATAGGTTCTTGTCTTCTTTCATATACAAAGCATATACTGAGTCTGGAACACTGAGGCGTATTTGCCAAAGGGAACTGAGATTTCTCTCTTTGTTTTTTCTTCGTACACTCTTGCACCAGACATTCCCCCGAGATCTTGATCCATTTGAATACCATGTTGATCCATAGATGGGGGACCTGTTTGGTGCTATGTCTTCCCATTCTTCTCTTGCGGGGATGGCGATATTAGGCCTCTGTTTATAGGATTGGACAGCCCTCCTTTGCCTTATTCCAAGTAGCAGTGTGCCCCTTATCTACTTCAGTGGCGAGCAGTACGCAGGCTTCATGCTCAATGACGAGGTGCAGAGGTGGTTGTCCTAGTAGAACTCCGAGTGTTCTAGTAGGCGTTGTTCTCAAAACACTTGTCATTCCTAGACAAGCCAGCCATTTTACCTTGTCTAGTTCATTTCTGGACTTGTTTTAGTAGTACCGATCCTCCGTATGATGGACCCGTACATACTAGGACGGTAATTCTACGAGTCTGCCTTTTAGTTCCTCTCGAAAGAGGTCTCATTTGGTGGCCAGTGGATTCCTGTATACTGTATACGTTTTCCTGGTAGGTTCATGCTAATATCCTATACAGAAGGTGTCGATGGTCCGATAGGGATTCATCTTGTGACACTTTCCATTACTGAACCAAAATCACTAAGTTACGAGTACATAATGTGAGGTCTATACGAGTACATAATGTGAGGTCTATCACATATTTCCTCCTTGGTGTAAAGTTCGTGGGTACCAAGTCCTCGTTTATTGTTTCAAGGTTGGTGGTGCCGATTAATTCTAGCAAGGTATTACCCGTGGAATTAGTGTCTACATTGCCCCACAGTATGTGATGAGCGTTCGAGTCACTTTCTACGAGTAGATCCAGCCCCGGCTCCTCACAGCATCTCACCAGCCTTTCGACGTCTTCTGTGAGGCTGCCTTCTTGTACGGGAAGTATGCAGAGCAGACAACTAGTTCCCGAGTGCGGCGTTTGGTGGGCACAACAATTTTCAGTACAGAATCCTGGGACAGGGAAGGTCTCTATGGTTTTTGTATATACACATGCGGAGGGGAATCGTAGGAGGCACAGTAGTGAGCTGTTCCTCCGCCCATTCCCCTAATCTTTCCCTGGTATACTCAAGGCTCCTGAATTAGGGTGTTCAGTTCCCACACAAGAATCCTTCGGCATAGCAGGGCAGTGGGAGTTTTCCCGTGTTGGAGATTAATCTGTAGGAACTTAACAGACCTGATTGATTGTGTAGATTTACCTTTTGTGGCTCCTCTGATGTTGGGCCCTTGCCCTTCTTACTCACACATCAAATTTATACAATTTTGCAGTTATAAAAAAGTATGTTTATCATTTGTATTTTTGGGGGGTTAATAGGGTTGATTTTTGGAAAAAGTCTTGCTCATCGAATATCTTTGAAATATCTCGGGAAAACGAGCATATGATGAAAGACAAGATTGTTTAAACCAAGATAACTGAAAATTGTCGAAAATGGACAATCATCAAGGTTCTCTGTGTTATAGGATAAATAGAGGAAATCCAAGGCAAAAGTGTATTTTTCCAAAATTGATTTTAGTTGTGAGTATTTTTATAGGAGAAAATAGGGCTCTACAACAGTTTTCCTTAATTTTTGCAAGAATGGAAAGATCCTAGAAAAGCCAGATAATTCAGTTTGAATTTGATCAAAATCCTGTGAAATATTTTAAAATATTACATGTCTTGCTTAATACTTTTTTTATTTGAGTGACAACCATCTATTAGAAATTTTTCTCAAAATTATCATATATATTTTAGGTTGACCAGTGTATAAAATGTGTAATACGTCAAGGACAAACAATGTTAATTCCAACAGGTTGGATTCATGCTGTATATACCCCAGTTGATTCCCTTGTTTTCGGTGGAAATTTTTTACACAGCCTCAATATTGGTGTGCAACTAAAGTAAGTAAGAAAATCCACTTGGGCATATTAGAGGTGAATATACAGACCTCTACTGTGACCTTATTAGTTTGATTATTGATTGTAGAATTGAATTGTTTACATTTTCAGCGTATATGAAATAGAAAAAAAAACAAAGACGGAGTCAAAGTTTCTCTATCCGAACTTCGAGATGATAAACTGGTTTGCTGCTGTATATTTACTGGATCAACTGATTGAAATCAACTTACATGAAAGCAGGTGTCCAGAAACGTTTTTGACAGGAATGAAAGCACTCCTTCAAGCACTGAAGCATTGGAACACTGAGAAAGATGTAAATATAACCTTTGTGTAGTGGCAAAATTTAATTAATTTTCATTCAGTGTCCTACAGATTTTTTTAGCTTTCAAAATGGGATTTTTTAGTCTTTCTCAAGGATTTCTTGTATTCTTGATGGAAGTCTCTGCATAATTCATTGATATCTCTGATAGAGTCAATGTTATTAAGCTTAATTTAGTCAACTTTTTTAGCAATAGTACTAGCGATAACGTTAACAGTTGAAACTGTTTTAATTTTAGCAATAACGATAACTTTAAGAACGCAACTTCGAATACTCCTACTTTCAGAATCTTACGGCTATTACTAAAATATTGTCTACAATGCGCATGAGCAATGTATGTCATGAGAACTGACAGATACGAATACATGTTCCATAGTTCCATGTCAATTTTTCAATAACAGTTAAACATACTTGCAATGCTGTCCATGATGCTATTAAAGCACTTTCCTTTTTGTTCAACAAGTTCAACTCCATAATCGCAGAATAAAAAAAAAGGTTGTGTTTACTAGAACATAGAACTGAACGAATTGTCACTTGTCATACCTGTCCTGTCATTCTTGAAGTTATTGCTAAATCTAAATTCATTTCAGAAGGGATATTTGTGATATTTGATATTTGCAAATCGCATATTGTCGATGACGCAAGGTGATAGGTAAATAGGATCTTGATGATCATTTTGATAGCGAATGAGTTCCCTTCCACCTTATAACTTTCCACAACACACTAACATTCAATTCAAGTGATATCCCGACCGCAGATGCGAATGTACGTCCTCGGTAGCTCAGTTGGAAGAGCACCTGACTAGTAATCATGTGGACGCGGGTTCGATCCCTTATTTCAAGTCAAATAGAGCTTTCCTGCTATTCGCTCATGAGAAAGATCTGTAATTTGATCATGATAGAACAATGGAAATTTACGGATAATACCTTCGTTGAACAAAGTAGAGCTATTTCCTGGAAAAAGAACGCCGAAAAACCAGGTTCAGAGAAATTTTCAGAATCCGTCGTCTACTGCGGAGCAAGTCATGCTCTGTAAAAATGAAAGAAAAAGCCATATGAAGGGGATAAGATATGAAATGAAATGCATAAAGCACACACAAAGCCGTCTTCACAAAAGGTTCAATATAAATTGAAACACAATTGGTAGACCGACAGGCGAAAAACAACCACTTTCCTAGCAAATACCATGCAGAACGTTGAATGATATTCACCTGACAATCCTTGCAAACTTCCATATAAATGGATATTGTTCGCAAATGTTTCTTTCTGATAAGCTCGATTATGTTTAAATTCATGTCGTGTCCGCCTAACAATCCGCATACCGGTTTCAGGCTTTTTGGCCCTCATCAGTACGGAGTAGTCACCAGCCAGAGATCCGGAGAGCTCTGGCCGAAGCGAGACACAACATAAATAAAATCATCATCGAGCTTCTATTCCTTGATAGCAGCTGAACTTGCTGAAAAAATTACGACCAGAACGGACCCAATGGAATATCTGAAAGCGACTTCCATTCAAGAAAACTTTTTTTTCATACCAACTGACATATATGAAATAAAAGAAATCTTCAGAGAAATACGGAAAAAAACTTCCTCTGGATGGGATGACATTTCTCTGAAAGTTCTTGAAAAATTGCCGGATATTGCTTTGAATGTCTTGGCAGAGGCTATTAATACATCGTTTTCCGAGGATCCTTTCCATTTTTATGAAATAAAAGAAATCTTCAGAGAAATACCATCATGTTTAAAAATCGCCATAATTATCCCAATACATAAAGGGGGAGACCATAACACTCCTGCAAACTTCAGACCGATTTCCTTGCTACCGATCCTCTCAAAAATAATAGAAAAACTAGTGAAAAAAAGAGTAACTTCCTTTCTTAAGAAATTCAATATACTGAGTTCACAACAGTTTGGATTTCAAGACTCAAAAAGTACCCAGGATGCCATCTTTGCATTCCTAGAAAACCTTTACCTCAAACTAAACGAAAGACAGGCGGCTGCGGCAGTGTTCTGCGATCTCTCCAAGGCTTTTGATTGTGTGAGTCACTGAAATACTGCTGCAGAAGCTTGAAGTTTATGGATTCAGAGGTTCGGCACTTTCTTGGTTCAAATCATACCTATCAGTACATAGCCATAGTGTCTTACTCAATAGGGTGGAATCCAAAAAATATGAAATCAACTGTGGTGTCCCACAAGGCTCAGTTCTAGGACCTGTCTTATTCCTGTCATTTGTCAATGACTTGGCCAAAGTGGATATCCAGGGCCAATTCACTATTTTTGCGGATGACACCACAATCCTCTGGCATAACAAAAGTATTACGGATCTGCATGACCAGATCAGTGTGGACCTTAACAAGGTAAAGAAGTGGTGTGATGCCAATCTCCTTTCGTTCAATATAAGCAAAACGAACATTGTCTCATTCAAATGTGATATCAATGAAATCCCATTGGAGAATGGAACAATTACAAATGTTTCAAAGAACAAGTTTTTAGGGTTGCATATTGATGAAAAATTAAGATTCGAAAGCCATATCAATAAATTGTGCAGACGGTTGGCGGCAGGCTGCTATGCTGTACGAGTTGTCTCTAACGAGCTAGATATTGCCAATGCTAGAAAGGTCTACTACTCATTGATTGAGGCACACCTTAGATATGGTATTTCCTTTTGGGGGCTGTGTTCACAATATCTCTTTGATAGGGTCTTTATTTTGCAGAAAAAGGCGATCAGGTATTTATGCAAAGCCAATTATCGCGATTTGTGTCGTATAGTATTTTTGGAGCAGATAATTTTAACCCTGGCATGTCTTTTCATTCTAGAAACAGTATGTCTCATACACAAAAAGTATAAAGATGAAGCAAAATCTACCTCAACATATAAAACACGATTATCACTCCATGTCTCACTTCCAACGCCGATATCCTCCCTAACACAAAATTCACTAATATTCAAAAGCAGAAAATTATTCAATCATCTTCCTAGCACCATAAAAGAAATACAAAACGGTATTCACTTCAGAAAAAAAGTAAAAAATCTCTTGGTTACAAAAGCCTATTATACGTTGGATGAATTCTATCAGGACTCACTTACCTGATCTTAAACTATATATATATATATAAATAAATAACCCTTTATCATATTCGATCACTGGGAACTCTATAGTTTTTTTGTTATATGCAAGGGGTAATTTTTATTCGCTAACAGAACGTTTTTATACATATATACATAAACTTATTTATTTATTCGTAATGTTGAATTGACTCGGCCGTTGCTGTAATTTAAGTCCTTGTCTAGTATTAATGTTAAATTTTATAACTTATTTTTATTTTATCTTATTTTATATTGTATACATTTCAAATTACCTATTGTAGTTGTATCCTTAAGCTTTGTCAACGAGAATTGTATTCTTCCGATATTAAAGCATATTTTGATTGATTGATTGAAAACATCTTTAGGTGCGTCGGAAAAGATAACTTTCAACCGGCGACAGCTAGTGACAGGAAGAAACACTCCATACAATTCTCCTACCTCGATAGGATTCTAAATAAAAGATTCCTTCTCAGTAGAAATGGCTCAAATTGCCCGACTGGCATATGGAGTGTTTCTTTCTGTCACTAGGTGTCGCCGGTTAAAAGTGATCTTTTACGACGCACCTAAAGATGTTTTAAGCTCGATGATGATTTTATTTATGTTGTGTCTCGCTTCGGCCAGAGCTCTCCGGATCTCTGGCTGGTGACTACTCCGTACTGATAAGGGCCAAAAAGCCTGAAACCGGTATGTGGGAATTGTTAGGCGGACACGACATGAATTTAAACATAATCGAGCTTATCAGAAAGAAACATTTGCGGACAATATCCATTTATATGGAAGTTTGCATGGATTGTCAGGTGAATGTAATTCAACGTTCTGCGTGGTATTTGCTAGGAAAGTAGTTGTTTTTCGCCTGTCGGTCTACCAATTGTGTTTCAATTTATGTTGAACCTTTTATGAAGACGACTTTGTGTGTGCTTTATGCATTTCATATCTGTAAAAATGCTGTTTTTGTCTTGAGGGGTTGTGAGGGTGAATGTTCTGAGGGAATATATTTTGGTGACTTGTAGAAGTTTTGTGGTTGATTTAAGTGTAATAGTGAATGAAAAAAAAATGCGTAACCTGGCTCGGGACGGACCCAGGTCCTTTCACTCTTAGACCAGAAAGGTATCCCCATAAAAATGCTCCCAACTACCATTTCTTAAATAACAACAAGCTCTTTTCACTTCATCATGTTGAAATATGTGAGTGATCTCAAAAATTTTCTTGAACGATAGCAAAACATAAAAGCACCTTTTATCCACAAAGTGACGGTTTGCTCTACATATTGAATACTAGAGAATTTGAAGATAATGCAAAAAATAAACTTGATATGTAGCAAACTTTCTGATTGACCTGGTGTACAGGGTATAAAAAAGTATAACTCCAAACAGCATAGTTGTGTAGATGTAGCAGTGTTCGACTCTCTATTCGTTATTATGGGTCGCTCAAGAATGAGAAACTGAGCCGAATGTCATGAATATAATTTTGAACAATATTGATTGAAAGTTACTTTTTGTAGAAGGTTTCTTCGAAAAGTTATCTGGGATTTGTACATCAACAGTGTGAAAAATAAAATAAATCAACTGAGAAATCTATTCGAGTATGTATCAGGGTAAACATATTAGTTTTCCCTGATAAGCTATTGCGGTTAGTCAAATTATTTTTCTATAAAAAATAATTCAATTAGTCAATAACTTGTCTGACATTCAATAAATATACAGTCTCTCCAACAACCGTGCACATATGAGTATTTTTTCTTCTAGTACAACTTGAGCGTGAGGGAACAAATACCTTTGGGAATCAATGTCCCCAAGCTTCTGAAAGATATTGGTAAGGAGATACGTCATGCAGAAAGATATATAAATCAGTTGAATCCACCGAAACCTGAGAGAGAGTCGAAGCGCAAGAGGAGGAAGCCAGTAAACAAAGATTTTGTTGATTATTCACTATTATCCAAAGCCGCAAATCAAGATGTGAGTGAAAAGTCTACTTTTTCAGGATTTTTCCTTGACTTGCCATCATAACAACTCGGCCAACACTTGTATAGACCAAATGCCAGTAATACTGAATCAATATTCCCGATTTTTTTCCATTATATGCCACCGTTTCAAGTAGCAGTATGTTTTTGAGAATTCTGATATATCCTTGTAATCCAAAGGTTGTTATAGACCAGGGCTGAAGCCTTTAAAAATGGTAAAAAGTGAAAAAAAATTACAGTAGGATGAAACCCATTGGACAAGGAAGATAATATAATAAAAATGAAAGGAAAAATAATTTACGGGCGATCTGAGGTAATAAAAAGGTCTACAACTTTTGTATTCACACTTTTTTCACATAACCTCAAAATGTATATGAAAAATTGAAATAACCGAGTTTTGGGTTTTTTATTTTCATCTTTTACAAAAAAAAAATTCCACGATTTATTTGATTTGAAATATTTATTTTTTCACCTTATTTTGACTTAATATCGAAAAACCACCCTAATTTTCAATCGAAAATTCTCGCGTCAAAATATCAGCTTTTTTCAAAAAGTCGGTGGGCTTTTTATTCGTTAAAATCTCTACTTTCTGATGGTGAAAAAAAAACATTACTATGGTAAATGTTCTCAGAAAATGCAAAGAAATAACAGGTAGTAAGGCCCAGGCCCTCCTAGCCCCTTCCCCACTTCTCTATGAAATACCTTTTGATGGGCTAAAATTTTCCGTAGGTCACTCAGGTATATAAGTTATCTTAAAATAGCAATAAATAGGCATCTACGCATATAATTTAAAGAAAATTCCACAACTTTCTTAAAATATTGTAGATGTCTTATTAAATTTTCGGATTCGAGTTTTTTTCGTTTCTTTGCATTTTCTGAGAACATTTACCATAGTAATGTTTTTTTTTTTTTTCATCATCAGAAAGTAGAGATTTCAACGAATAAAGAGCCCACCGACTTTTTAAAAAAAGCTGATATTTTGACGCGAGAATTTTCGATTGAAAATTAGGGTGGTTTTTCGATATTAAGTCAAAATAAGGTGAAAAAATTAATATTTCAAATCAAATAAATTACAGTGTGTTTGGGACATAAAAAGGTAAGTTTTCGCCAAATTTCGTGGAAAAAAAAAGTTTTTTGTAAAAGATGAAAATAAAAAACCAAAAACTTGGTTATTTCAATTTTTCACATAAATTTTGAGGTTGTGTGAAAAAAGTGTGAATACAAAAGTTGTAGATCTTTTTATTGCCTACAACTTTGCCATTTTTTCCATTGGACTTGTAGTTTTGCCGGAAATCGAGATTAACCGTTTTTTACCCTTAAAAACTCACCCCCTTCCACTTCCCGACCTCAGATCGCCCGTAAATTATTTTTAATTTCACTTTTGTTATATTCTCTTCCTTTTTCAAAATGTTTCATCCTATTTTTTTTTTGTTTCAAAAATTATCGACCCTGGTCTATTAAGCACACTTTGATTTCCATATGTCTTCAGTGTGTTCCTCGAATAAAGTTCTCATAGATTGCCAAGTATGGCCAACATACTCTGAATAATTGTTTTGGACTAATTCATTACTTTTAAAAACTGTTCTGATTGCGCTAATTTTTTTAGTTTATGCCACTTATCGAAGTACCAGCGCCTGTGAAGTATCCGCGACAATCACCGCTCAAATTGACGCTGCCCAAGCCTGCCATGTATCCTTATGACAGAACGAGTACATCAGCGGAAGAGAGTTCTATAGCTGGTGGAAACTTACCCCTAGAGGCTCAAGAACAACCCCACTGGCTTGCTTCTCCTTATGACCGCCCTCAAGAGACTATTGCCATACATCGGGGTGGGGCAGTTCTCAAGTTCAAATTGGGGTGAGAGATTTGAAATATTCCAAATTTTTTCATTCATTTATTTATACGGATAAACCATTTTACATAAGTACAATAATAAATATAGCTAGGTCTAAGTTTCATTAAATATATTATATTATATAGAATTCCCTAAAAATTTTAAATAAATTTCCTTAAATTATTATATATTTTGCATTTCTAATACGGATCTCAATGTATTCTTGAATTAGGTAAGCGTAATATCAAATAGGTCAATAGAACCATGAATATCATTAAAATTCCGAGGTAATCTTGCTAAGGGGGGGCTATGATAGGTGTAGTTGTTAGGATAAAATTGAATTGAAAATAATTTCCGATCTCGAGTTCTAAAGTGTGTGTTGAACCTCAACTGTGTCAGAATGTAATTACAGTCAATCAGACCATTGACATTTTTGAATAAGAGACTGGATGACTAATGACTGTTCAATGAATACGTAGTCAATGTGGAAGTCCACATGGACAATACCCATTTTAAATGCGCACTGTCTCAGAAACTTTTTATGTACTGATCAGTTTAGTATCACATGAATAGCTGGGTGATCACACCACTGATGAGTATTCAAGACTTGGACGGACTAATGATATGTAGAGCAATTTAAATGTTTCAACTGAGAAATGATGACTATTCCTGAAAATGAATCCCAGGTTTTTCATTCCGTTATTTCTTAGCTTGTTGTAGTGACTTTTAAAAGACAATTTAGTGTCAAGGAATATGCCTAAATCCCTTATTTCATTCACTTTGCTTAATGGTTTTGCTCCGAGGTTGTAATAAAAAACAACTGGGGATTTTATTCGAGCAAAAGTTATCAAAAAACATTTTGCAACATTTAACATTAACTTATTTATTGATGCCCACTCACTGAATCTATCCAGGTCGTCCTGGAGGAGTAGACAATCATGAAAACAACTTACATTCATAAACAACTTCACATCATCAGCAAAACTTACGATGTCCGAATTAACTATTACATCATAAATTAATTACAAATTTTCCAATTACAAATTTAAGTAATTACAAATTATTACAAATTACATTTTATATCATTTCATTTACAGATTTCAGTTACCATTACAGGCTTCAGTAACAATTAACAATATTACATTTACAAACACAATTTGCCGAATGCACCTAGGTGTTGTAACACCTGTTTGCATCGAGAGAAATTGTGCAAAGAACATAGTATGATACAGTATTGTTGTTCATAGGCAAGCTAATTTAATTTAGAAGTAACTGGTGAGGTGAAAGAGCTGTGTATTTTGTGGTTGTAAGGTAAAAGAATAATAAGTATTTATATATGAGGAAAAGAGAGCAGTATGTAGTATGTAGTTGATGCAGATATTTTACTCTAAGATTCGGATAAATTCATGGTAGTGATTGATTATATATTGTTTTGTTTTTTCAATGAATTTTTTAATTTTTTTAATCTCTCTGACATAAATAGGTAGTTTATTGAATGTTGTGGGTAATAAGTAAAGAATGAATCTGAGTTTTATTTTTGTGGTTTTGGGGGATTTGAAGTTAATTATTAAACATACTTCTTGTGTATGGATGACAAACTGGAAAGCATTGAGTTCATATATAGCAGGAATAACACGGGCCCCAGTACTGTGCCTTGCGGTACCCCAAGTTTTACAGTCATGGGGTTACTTATGGTGTTATTGATTTTTACTAGTTGTTGTCTATCTGAGAGGTAGCTGGTGAAGACATCTAACACAGTGCTTCGTATTCCATGACGGTAGAGAATATCAATGAGTTTACCATGATTCACTGTGTCGAATGCCTTCGCCAGGTCTAGGAATACTGCTATACATTTCCTATCAATGTCCATATTTCTAGTTAGTTCATTTATAACGGCATACATGGCATCAGTTGTTGCTTTTCCCTTCTGGAATCCAAACTGTTGTTTGCTCAATATATTGTTTGTCGTTAAAAAGTTCACTAGTTGTTCTTTCAGACATTTTTCGAAGATTTTTCCGAAATTATTTATTAAGCTGATTGGTCTATAATTTTTTATCTTTGTTTTGTCACCACTCTTATGAATCGGCGTGATGATTGATGTCTTAAACTTTGAGGGAACAACTCCAGTTTGAAGGATGAGATTCATTATGTGAATAAGAGGACTTAGAATATGTTGGTTATTTGCTTTTATTATTTCAGCTGTGTAGCCATCCTCACCAGGGGAGCTATTGTTTTTTAATGTGTGAATATGTCTTATTAATTCCGTTTCAGTAATAGGTGACAAGAACATGGAATTTTTGTTCAGTGCAATTCTTTCCGTGAAGTTAGTGGGAGGTGTAATTTTTTGCAGCAAATATCATTCACAAATAAGTTGAAGAGAATAGGGCCGCAATGGGACCCTTGCGGGACCCCTGATGTAACGGATATGGCATTTGATAAATTGTTGTTTATGCGTACACACTGGCTATGGCCAGACAGAAAGCTTTCAGTCCACTTGAGGCAGTTTTTTCCCATCCCAAGTGAACCTAACTTAGCCAGAAGAATAGCATGGTTTACTTGGTCGAATTTGAGCTTCAAGATAATATTATCAGAAAATTTTGTAGTTACTCTAGTCTTTTATGGTGTGTTTCATTAAAGTTTGTAATGCATAAAAAAATATCAACGCTCTCAAAAATATGTATGCATTTTTTTTTCAAAATTCAAGAATTAGATGAATAAGATGAAGGACAAGTCCAAATCTATTCAAATCGTATTATTCAGGGTTTTTCAAAGTTGGAAATGACAGCCAAATTTTTTTATTTAGTTGTATGAATAACATTCATACCGCTTGTCATGCCTTCAGATTGAACACAGTTATTTTGATACCGCAGACATTTTTGGTTCCCAATAAATTGTATCTGAAAAGTTTGGAGTAATGAGTGTCCTGACTGTTTCAATATTGAAATATAGAACTTTGTAGGTAAACACGTAGTTTAAAACATTGGTTTTGATATGAAGTTGATAGCTAAAATCAGATAGTCATGAACTATGTACCAAATTTCATCCATACACACTGTGATTGGTATTCATAAGGAAGGTGCTAAGACCTTTTGGGACCATTTCCGAAATGCTAAGTAACCCTCAGCACTCTTTTTCAGGTCAAAGGATATGTTACCACCGCCTATTCATTTGAATCAAACACCAAGTGAATTTATGTTCAGAGAAGATTTAGTGGGCAATTCCCAAGATATCTATGATTTTCATGACGATAGTGATAGAGATGAAGACTGCTTTAATTTTACCATAGATGAAACACCACAAAAGAAACAGAAAAAGCCCGGTATTAAAACCCGTCTGCCTGGTAAGGACTATTATTTACTTGTATAACCTTATCTCAGATATGTTCTTTTAAAATAGTTTTCAAGAAACACTTTTTTCGAACAAGATATTTTTTTACCAGCCTTTATTTAATTATCAACTTTCACTCTTCCAATTAAGCATGTATACAGGGTGATTTACATTAAACCAACATGCGGAAAATTAGCTAGTAAATTTTCCCCACCAGAAGGAGCAAAAAATAAAATAAAAAAGATATGGCCCAAAAAATTTACTTATATTTCTGTAGAAATGCACTGCCTATGGCTCCAGAGTGAGGACTGACATCAAAGCTAGGGTTAGAAGTGTCTTTTTTGTTTTATTTATCATTCCTTCATTTGGAGCCTAAGGAATTTTCTCGCATATACAGGGTATCCCTGGACTTCCTCTTTTCCTCCCGGGAATGTATAGATATAAAAATTCGTTATGAACATTGTACCTATCATTTCTATTTTCATTACAAATTAATCTTTTCAAATAATGGTAGACATTTCAGGTTGGATGTCGTCGAACAAAAATGCATTTTTATCAAAAATCGTTGCTCCGATCGATTTTCCACACGAGTACTTTTATTCAGGAAATTGTCCAGGTAACCTTGTTTTGTTGAAACATATTGGCAAATCCCAGTCATTTCAAAGTTTTGGGCTGTGGACCATCGGGGGTAGTCCGTTCCTGACTTTGTAGCAAAACAACTGACTCCTGCATGAAAGCTCATCGAAGGAATTCACTTGTTTAGTCAATCACCAAAATTTTGATGATTTTGAATGTTCACTTTGGAAGTTATCAAAGAAAAACATTTTTCATTTTGTAACTTTGAGGGCCCGTAACTTGGTAACGAAGGCTTTCAGGAACATAAGTTATATGAAGTACTGGTGATATTTTGACCCCATCTATACATTCCCGAGAGGAAAAGAGGAAGTCCAGGGACACCCTGTATACACTCTGCAAGACTTTCACTCATCCTTTCTTAGCATGAAGTCTATTCAGGTCACACAAGGTTCCCCGACCCCTCTATGTCTAAGAGAACTGATGATTGAGTCTATAGGAGTATTTTTAAAAGCTTCTTCTATGTCTAGGAAGACCGCTAGTAGTATTTCTCTGTTTTCCAGCATATTCCTCACTCTCTCTCTACCAGTTTGTGGAGTGCTATTTCTGTTGTGCAGCTGGTCCGGTATGCTTATTGGTCGAGAAGAAGTGGTCTTTTTACCAGTCCCCCATCCCTTATATGCTAACCCACCAGCTTCTGTAGATTCCTCAGTCCAAAGGATATTAGACTAATTGGTCTTCGGGACTTTGCCGTTTCCTGTCCAGTTTTTCTAAGTTTTGGTATAAAAAATTCCCTAATATTCCTTCATTGCTTTGGTGTATGTCCAAGAGCCAAGCTGTCTACCATGCAGTAGTTCTGTTCCCTTCTGCAATAGTCTACCTGTACTTTTTCATAGGTTACCACCTTTTTTACTGTTGTCCAACTTTCCGTGGGACCTCTTTTCAGCGCCTCCAGTCCATTCTCATGTATTTAAAATATGAAAAAACTTTACAAATCTTTTCAGTGTATTTTTGTATGTTAAAATCAGTTTTTCTTATGTGATTTTTGAAAATGATTGATATTTCACTTCTTGGAATGATTAGTTGATGTTCTCAACTTTCCTTTTCACACTTTTCTTGGCATATTTGTTATTTTCAATATCAGATATTTACACAAGAGTATCTGTTTGGTATTGGGAACTTTTTATTTCAGTAAAAAGAGAGAAACTTGGACCGGATGAAATAGAAGGATCAAATGGAATAGAATCTCTTATACAAGCTTCAGCTCTGTCTGTGCCGTAAGTAACTCTTTATTTATTTACAAAACTATTCAAAGGAAACCTAAATACGAGGTGTCATCAAGAAATTGTCTTGATATTGGTTTATTTTGATCTAGTATGTCCAAAGTATTTGTTTTAAAGTTGACTTATATTTCGGTCGCAGTTGATTTTACATCTGATTTGTTCATATTTTCATAGAAGTCAATACGTATTTGAACTTGTTGAACTCCCAGGAATGTGTAATCGGGATTATGATGGTTTGAAAACGTTTTTGCCTTACTAGACCAGGGTCGATGATTTTTGAAACAAAAAAAAATAATAGTAGGATGAAACGTTTTGGAAAAGGAAGAGAATATAACAAAAGTGAAAGGAAAAATAATTTACGGGTGATCTGAGGTCGGGAAGTGGAAGGGGGTGAGTTTTTAAGGGTAAAAAACGGTTAATCTCGATTTCCGGCAAAACTACAAGTCCTATGGAAAAAAGTTGTAGGTAATAAAAAGATCTACAACTTTTGTATTTACACATTTTTCACATAACCTCAAAATTTATGTGAAAAATTGAAATAACCTAGTTTTTGGTTTTTTATTTTTATATTTTACAAAAAAAAAATTCACTAAATTTGGTGAAAACTTACTTTTTTATGTCCCAAACACACTGTAATTTATTTGATTTGAAATATTTATTTTTTCACCTTATTTTGACTTAATATCGAAAAACCACCCTAATTTTCAATCGAAAATTCTTACGTCAAAATATCAGCTTTTTTTAAAAAGTCGGTGGGCTTTTTATTCGTTAAAATCTCTACTTTCTGATGGTGAAAAGAAAAATATACATTACTATGGTAAATGTTCTCAGAAAATACAAGGAAATAACAGGTAGTAAGGCCCAGACCCTCCTAGCCCCTTCCCCACTTCTCTATGAAATACCTATTGATGGGCTAAAATTTTCCGTAGGTCACTCAGGTATAGAAGTTATCTCAAAATAGCAATAAATAGGCATCTACGCATATAATTTAAAGAAGATTCTACAACTTTCTCAAAATATTGTAGATTTTCGGATTCGAGTTTTTTTCGTTTCTTTGCATTTTCTGACTTTTAGAAAAAAAAGCTGATATTTTGACGCGAGAATTTTCGATTGAAAATTAGGGTAATTTTTCGATATTAAGTCAAAATAAGGTGAAAAAATAAATATTTCAAATCAAATAAATTACAGTGTGTTTGGGACATAAAAAGGTAAGTTTTCACCAAATTTTGTGGATTTTTTTTTGTAAAAGATAAAAATAAAAAACCAAAAACTTGGTTATTTCAATCTTTCACATAAATTTTGAGGTTAGGTTAGGTTATTCCATAGGACTTGTAGTTTTGCCGGAAATCGAGATTAACCGTTTTTTACCCTTAAAAACTCACCCCCTTCCATTTCCCGACCTCAGATCGCCCGTAAATTATTTTTCCTTTCATTTTTATTGTATTCTCTTCCTTTTCCAATGGGTTTCATCCTACTATTTTTTTTTTCACTTCTTACCATTTTAAAGGCTTCAGCCCTGGTCTATACTTCAAAATACATCAAACCGATTTGGTACACTTTTCTGGGAAAGCAAAAATAATTGATTAGTTTTTTTATAATATAACTTTACGGATTTCCCTTGATTTTTGGTTATTTGTATGGAGCGATTTTCTTTGATAGGCCCCCCAATGGAGGAACATCGCCTTCTACAAGGGAAGCGATAGCTGGAATGCTCTCTATTAGTCAAAACTGGCCACCAACAAAATCACCACGGAAAAAGTACAATTCAAGCTCCCCTATTGAAGAAGTTCTCAATAATGTTCATCAGGACGAAGACTATGGTGAGTATTAACCAGGTACCTTGAGTTTAAAACAAATCTTATTAAGCTGAATATTTATGAATATTCAGTACTAGAATTGATTCGTTTCTGAATGGTGAAAGAGCAGTCAGACAAGGGGGTCACTTTCATCAGTAATTCCTCTCTTCGTGCAGAATCACGCCACTGTACTTCTGTACAACGTGATTTTAAGCGGATTATTGTCTCTCTCGATACCGTAAGACAGCCCACTTAGCCTAGTGCGCATATAAGCCTTTCACCATTCAGAAATGAAAAACCTTTAGCTTATGCCTACGTGGATTTCGAGGTTATACTTTTTCATGCACTATTTTTATTAGATGCAAGAAATAGGCGAAATATAATTTTGATAAATATGGCACCATGCTAACATTGAAAATAATTCCTATTAGTGCAGATGGAATTTCAAGAAAATTTCTTCTCTCAATTCATCCATTTTTCCAATAACTACACTTGTATAAAGACTGTAATTATAATTAGCAGCGTAATGGAATGCACCAAGATCTAAATCAGCATGCAGTGTTCATCTGGATCGAGTAGTGCGTTCTCGAATGGTTTCCATTGCTTCTCGTTGCTTGAGCCTTGTATACTCAAGCAATTTCCAGTCGTGCTTCCCGTTGCTCGTCTGTTTCTGAAGCTCGTGATGCCTTTTTCTTTCTCGCATGAGGTATTGATCATCCATTCGCTTGTCGTTTGGCATAATTGATTTGACAGCTCTAGTAATGCTTTGTGACGAGGATTACAAATTAACTTGGAAAAAGCAGACGCGTGTGATATCTATTATCTAATGTCGACCAGCAGTTGGAATTCCACAAGAACTGCCGCTAAACTATATGAATTACACTCGTTTGTTGAAACGACTTGCTTATTGTAAAATGGTTGTAATAATTATATATA
The DNA here is from genome assembly GCA_018342105.1 of Gonioctena quinquepunctata. Classification (NCBI taxonomy): domain Eukaryota; kingdom Metazoa; phylum Arthropoda; class Insecta; order Coleoptera; family Chrysomelidae; genus Gonioctena; species Gonioctena quinquepunctata. Next base: position 110,495 of record JAFIRS010002019.1, on the reverse strand, counting down.
TATATATATATAGCTTATAAGAGAATCTTTACAATTTAAAAAAAATAATAATTTGCAAAAATTTCACATTAATAAATATTCTTGGTGGGGAGGGTTTCTCTCCCTGGAAGTAAAAAATGTCCTAACTTTTCAGAAAAGACAAATTTGCCCGGATACATTACTGTGTTTTGTAATCATAGATGCAAAACTATACTGAAAATGTCAATAACGTAAAATCATTTGTCAGAAATATTTCTTAACAAAAATTATATTAAAAATTATCAATTTTCCAAACCAAGTTTACCTAGAATTTCAAATTGATTTATATTTTGTATTTTTGACAATCATTCTTCAAAATCGGACACACATATTCACAGGATGTTCAAATTTAACATGGTCTATATGATAGATAGGTTTATGTGATTTTCATTTTTTTCTTGCATCATTGGATTCATACATGAGATTTTTGTTATTGTCCCAGTCCGCCATATGTGACTTAGTTTGTGTTTATGTATATTCGGCTAATTTTGATCTTCCAATTACTTTTTTTATTCATAATATTGTGCTGGATTTTCTTATTTTTCTTGGCATTTCTCCAGTGTCAGTTTTAATACATAGAACACTGTATAAACAATCCATTGAATTTTCTTGTTATACACAATCCATAGAATTTTCTTGTTTTTTTGTTAGTTATGGCCGGGTTAATTCCGATCTCAAGGTATGAGTTTTGAACAATCCTTTTCCTCTATATATATATATATATATATATATATATATATATATACAGTATCGGAAAGTATTTTTCTTGGGTATGGTGGTTTCATGAGAGCGTAAAGAATAGCTTGCTATATGTTGAGAAAGCATTACAATTTCTCCTCGACTCGCTCGAGGAAGGGATATCGACATCACGACACAGAGATAGGAGAGTCAGGGCGGTCAGCTCAGGACGTCAGTATCATACCAGCAGCAGTCGGGAGAATGTGTGCGCTGCAATGAAGAAGAATTTTTGACGATAATTTCACATCAGATAATTTGAACAAATTAAACTGAATCATTGATTCAATTTAATCTGTCGGAGGACAGGTAGATCAAAATGTCTTTGGTGCCGTGGTGGCCGCGAAAACAAAAGAAAATTCTTAAACATAAACAAAAGCAAACGATATTTCTGTAAGACAATAAAAACAAAAAACTTATTTCTAACAGAAAAACAATTATTTTTCGAATGTAGAGAAAAAAAATATTCACAAGAAAAGACAAACCAAATTAAATATTTTGTGTACGGAATTATTTTATTAAATGTTCGAACAAACCACCATTTTGGGCCAAACAATAGCCGAATCTATTGTACAATTCTGTTCTGGTAGCCGCAAGGGTAACTGGTGTTACCTGAGCACACAACTGAATAATTTTTGCCCTCAGTTCATTTAAATTGGTAGCACGTTCAAACTCATGCCGATATACCTCCGATTTTAGCATGCCCCAGAAATAAAAATCGAGAGGTGCTACATCTGGTGATCGAGGTGGCCAGTTGATTGTACCTCGCGTACAAATAAACCGATCGGGAAATAATTGATTCAAAAATGTAACCACCGTGCCTGCATTGTGGGCAGGACAACCATCACGTCGTTAAAATAAATCGGAAGAGCGATCTGTCTACTCGAACAAGGTGTCGTTTCTGCCAATGCACACACTTGTGTTTCTCTTATTTCCCGTTCCTTGGGTATTTGTCTAGGATGCGGTGGTGCTGCCACACACCCAAAATTCTGAAATTTATTAATAATTGAAAGGACAGTCGCTTCCGTAGGTACAGGTCTATCTGCAAAAGCCACTATGAATAGATTTCTAGTATCTTGTACAGAATTACTACCCCCAAAGTACCACTTAATGATTTGTACTTTCTCTGCGGTTGTGTAAATAGGCGGCATGTTTCAAAAGGTAATAATTGTCACGGTCTTTTGTTTTTGCAACCACGGCTCGGCAAGAATGAGTTGAGACGCTATGCGCTGTGTCGCATTGCCACGTTGTCAGTTAATGCGTCGGGTGGGGTAACAGGAGTGGCGCACAGCAGTGCGTCTCTCTTGTTTATGTGGTATTATCATATCATTGCGTTCCTTGTTGCTCGTGTAGATTTCTGTCTATACCCCAGATAAATTGTTTCCGATACTGTATATAAAAGGAAAGAGAGATTTGTTTAGATTCCAAAAATGCCACCATCCGCCTACAACTGTTTCTTGGTTTCCCAATCATCAGGACAGCTTGTGGTCTTTTTTGAATTCGAACCAAATCTCTCAGAGTATATATATATATATACTGTTCATATGTACATATTTCACCACATCACATTTGCCATCTTAGGTGATGTCTCATTGATTCGAACTCGACTGATCTCTTCGTGTTGTACTCCCTAATTTGTAATGGTGGGTCACACCTGGGTGCAGTGCCCCTCCCTTCATGTATATCCGGAAGAAGTCATTGATGGATCTGTTGTTGCCATATCTCCGTTCTGATTGGGTTGCTGTATTGTGTTCGTTTGTTTTACTTGTCGGGGGGGGCAAGTTAGATTTCCAGGTTCTTGAAAGTTTTTTTTTTATCAACAAATCTGTTCTTATGGTAATTCATTTTGTAGGTTTTTCATTCTTTAAAACTTCTGTTGAAATATTTTGTACCGATAATTAGCTTTTTATTTATTTATTTATTAATTTTTTGTAAGCATTAAAAGGTTGGGTTAGGTTATTTAAAAATATTTGATATTCTTTTTAACTACTGCATTGTCTGTCTCCTGACAGCGAACAATTTTTCTGGCTCCGGTGACTGGGATATTTTTGAATTTGAAACAATTGGAATAATTTTCATAATTGATGATAATTCAGGGCATTATTTAGTTATCGCACTAGCTTACCAGTTGAGACTGTTTCTAAATTACTGGAAAAGATTAGAAACCGATAATTTTATCATCCCAGAAAACCTGAAAATGTATGCATTCATAATAAAATTAAATTATCATTTTGATTATGAAACATATCTGATCCTCCCTCTGTCTTACCAAGATCCCAATGTTTAGCCTACAATGACACTGAAGATTTGAATAATAAAACCTCCATGTGGGCCTTGTTATTTCTCAAATCTGTATTTTCTTCATCAGTTTATCCATCTCTAGACAATTCCGATGATGAAGATATACATATCTTCAAGCCTCGAGGCCGGTCCAAAGTTGACGAAGCTTGGAATCCAAAAGCTCGTGTTGGTCCTTTATTGCCCAAAATGAATCGGCCAGCACGCGAGGGAACCAAAAAACAGTCTGTGGAAAAAGTTTTGGAAGCGGCAGCCGCAAGAAGAGTAAATGATATTCCTGAAAAAATCCACAAGGTAAGGACCAATAATTCACTTGAGAATATGTAGTTGGCATTCACAATTGCCACACTATCTTCAATGACTTTCAGCTGAAAATGTCTCCAAATTTAATATTTTTGCATTGTTTGATTGGAGGCTAAATGAAGATTTTTTCCAGTTTTGAAAAATTAATTCATGCTGTCACATCTAGTAAGGATATCCCAGATGTCCTCCTGATTTTCTTTCAAGACTTCACCTATCCTCTTCCTGGGCAAAACTAATTGACGACCTCCCAACAGCTGACTCCCATAACTGTTTAAGAAGTCCATTGTCCACTACCGAGGAATCCCACTGTGCCCACACCGCCTTGAAAATGAGATCTCTGTCCGAAAATGTCTCTCCAGGAAGATCTTTGCAATGCAGAAAGTCCCCAATGTTTGGATCCTATCTCTTGTGTGTGGTTGTCCATTCGTCTTCTGTTAATAGTCTCGTTCGTCGGCGACTCCTTCATGGCATCTAGTTCTCTGACGTTGCTCAGATGCTCTAGAATATGGTCTTCTAGATAAGTCATCTGTGTTACTATTTGGTCGTTATAGACAATGTTCTGTATTGAAATGGTACTGGTTCGCCTCTGTCATGGGCAGATCATCGGTAATTCTTCTGATACTGTCAACTTGGATGGCCCTGGAAGCTTCGTTTTCCCGATGATTTGGCTAATCCAGTTTCTTGGTAACTGCCCGATAACTCACTATATGATCCGGTCCTCGTCAGTGAGTAGGAATGTGGGTGTGATGATGAACGTGGTGGTGGTAACCTCACCCTACAATCTCTTTGGAAATGCCCGCTCCTACCTCATCTGAAATAGTTTCCTTATGGTTAATTGATTGTTTGTGCTGTTATTCAGTTTATCCAGTATTCTGCTGGTTATTCGAATGACACCGTTCTTATTTTCGGCCTTGAGGGGTGGAGAGCCTTTTCCACTTCCAAGAAACGAACGAAAGCTCCACTGCCTTCCTCAAAGTATGTCTCAGGATCCTTTTTATTTCAGTACTGTCAGTTGTTCTTTGAAATCCTCCGGGGCATCTAGTTAGGCAAACTAGATAAGTGTCTGCTCCTAACTCCTGCATACTTTCACCAGTTTTCTGCACTCGTGTTTTTAACTGTGTCCAATAGAGTCGTTCTCAATGTTGGTCGCCTTATCTCAATTTTAGAGCAGCAGCAATAACGTTTCCATACTTGGATGCTGGTCTCCCAGGATGGCTGTAACATTGCCAAAGCAGGTCCCCTCGAAGCCACTAAAAGTGCAGTAGCCTTTTCTTCATCGTCCCATCCATTGGACGTTGCCGCAGCTTCAAATTGTTAACAATATAAGGACCATGGCGACTGCCCGTCAAAAGTCGGTAGTTTCACGGAATTGTTTGATGTGGCAACCCTGTTGCGTTGTTCTTCAAACTTCAGTGAAGCAACTTTTTGAGTTCTTTCAAATGCTGTAGTTCTCTCATTGCCCAAACTTCTTTCTTTGTTTCTTCTCGGTCCACCAAAACTTCTTTCTTTGCTTCTTCCCATATTGCACTAACTTCTTTTGTTATCTATCTTAAAGTTCATTGTTCTCCAGACTGTTGATTTCGGTCCCAATTTTATAATTTTTTTCCTATGATTTGTCTCAGTTTTCTGTACAATAATTTTCCTGCTCTTGTTTTTCTCTCTGTCCACATTCCTCATCCTCTTGTTTTTCTCTTTGCCGCCGTTCCTCCCCTTTTTGTCGACAAACCTCCTCTTGATTTTCTTTCTGACGCGTCCCTCCTCTTGTTTTTCTCTCTGTCTCTGTTCCTTCTCCTCGGCAAACTGCTGTTTGATCTCTTCCGTTATGGCCTCCATGTCGTCGTAGGGTGTATTGATAATAATTATAATTTATTGGCCAATTAGGGTACATATAGTACATGTGGCAGGTCAATTTTAGGGTTAAATACAAAAATTTAATGTTGCAGTTGTAAAAAACATGGTTTAGAATAAACATGTATAGATGTTTTTCTCGTATTCACCATTAATTGTTCTCAAATAGTCACTAATCTCCTCACTTCTGACGCCAACTGTTACAGATAGACATAGACGTAACAACAGGCCGTGGCGTACTGTATTTGTAACAGTAAATTTTGGTTTGTTTAAATACTTCAACTAAATGTTGATGTACTTGTATCTCAATGACTAAGAGTAGATTGTGGCAGAATATCGAGCCCAAAAAAAAAACATATACAGTGTCACACATAAAGTTCGCAACATATGGAAGTTTTTTTTATTAATGGATATAATTAAAATTTGACTTCGCAGTTAGTTTGTGCTTGAAAAATGAGTGGAAAACAGCCTCTTTCCTTTTGTCATGTGCTACTCTAAACCTGTCAAATTTGACATTTTTTTCGAAAATCCTCAAAAAATCATATCTTGCCCAGAAAATACTCACATTGGCCTGTTGCCAGAAAAAAAATAAATGCACCTCCAGAAATTCGTCTTTGTTGTTGCAAAGTTCATCTAGTTTTTTCATTTCATTGTGCAACTGATTCGAATTTTCAATGTATGTATCGAATAAACGAATTTCTCTTCATTCTTATTACACTAGTATTTCTTTTTTTAATAGATTTTTATCCAGTTTGATTATTTTTCTGACCAATAATTCAGTTACAAACAAACCCGAAATATTATACTTTTCTGTAAAAATGACAATGACCTACAGTTTCATAACTATTCAAAATACTTTCGTTCTAGCGATTTGTACTAAACATGATTTCGCGATTTTAAACAATACAAGACTAATGCAACATTTCGGGAAGAAAATGCAATTGATCAAATCGAAATAAAATTTTCCCTTAGTAGGCTTTTGAAACAAATGTTTAGTTTTGGTTAATGTCAAATTATTGCGTTTAATAAATCGAGTTGTTTTGTGTACAGATATTCGTACATTTATAATTCACAAATAAGTTTTATGTACAATGTTATCCACACAAGACAAAGTGGATATCGTTCTTTTATGTGGTGAGAATGTGCTATATCGAGATGTTGCTTGAATTTTCAATCACCGGCATCCAGAAAGAAATATTCACTTTAGTACCGTGGGAAGGATATTGAAAACATTCAAAGAAACTGGCTCTGTGGACAATCGTTATTAGTGAAAATACAGGGGTTGGCAGAAAAACTGTGAGAAGAATTTTGCACGAAAATAATTTCCATCCCTATAAGCCAAAGTTCATACACACTCTTAAAGAAAGAGATTCCGATATTCGAGTAGGATTTTCATTTTGGTTCCAAGGTGAGAGAGAAAATGATTCACATTTCCCTAAAGGATTTTATAGACAGACGAGGCAACTTTCTCGTCGAACGGAACAGTTAGTTCCCAAAATTGACGATGGTGGTCCAACAATAATCAAAATTTTGTAATAGAATGCCGTGACCAATATTCATTCAAGACAAATGTGTGGTGTGGTTTATTACATAACCAAATAATTGGACCATATTTTTTAGACAAAATTTGAACGCAGACATGTTTAGAAATTTCATTATGAATCATTTGTCTGAAGTTTTGGATAATCTGCCTCTAAGTGTTAGACGAAATTTGTGGTATCAGCTTGACGGGGCACCGATCCACCAAACGGTAGAAGTGAAACAGTGTCTCAGTCAGATGTTTACGGGAACAGTGATAGAACGAGATTGGAAAGATTATTGACCACCAAGATCACCGGACTTATCTCCAATGGATTTTTTTCTATGGGGTTATAAGCACAGACCATTTGCCAACAAAGAACATTCAGGGAATACCTTTCGGGAGTATTGAATGAATGTGGTTTTTTGTGGAGGAACAACGTTTCTTGACATGTTTTTTGGGTAACCTTCCACAGTCTGAAAATGAAAATATAATCAGGAAAATCTATACAAGTGTAGAAAGGGCAAACTAATTAGTTCACCCCGATAAGTTTCACCAAATTATATTTCCTATAAAAAAATGATTCAATTAGTCAATAACTTGTCGTCTTCTGAATTTGCCTATCAAATTTTTTTTTTTTTTATTCAAAAAATACTTCTCTATATAGTTTTTGATTGGCGTTTCGGGGACTATATCTGCCCCCGTTTCAAAATCTTCTGAATCTCCTTTAATTGTTTTAATAATTTGGATTTCTTCTTGCAGAGTCTTTTTCGCTTTTTCAACTGACTGATGTCAATTGAGATCTGCCAAAAAAGTTTGAGAGTGACGTATTGCTCATTTGATATATGGGGTGTTGTTCAGATCAGTTTATTAGCATTCTACCATATCTCACTTCCTCTCTGACTAGAGGTAACCATGTATGATCCATTTCAACAGAATTTGTTGAAAAGCAGTTGTTATTGGAAAGAAGAATACAGGCCGTTTCTTTCAATTTTCTCCTCTCTTGATGTGGTTCTTTCATCAAGATTTTTGTCCTATTCCAATCAATTGTATGATCGCCATTGGATGTGAGGATATGTTCTGCAATTTTTTATCCGGTTATTTGTCGATTTCTGATGTAACTCTGATGTTCACTTTGGCGCACTTCCAATGGTCTTGACGTTTCACCTATATAACTATCACCACACGAACAAGGTATGTTGTAAACACAGTTTTTGGTACTTTCTTCTGCGTTTTTACACGCTTTATATTAGCTTCACTTGTATGTTTGTTTGTTTGTTTGTAACCGACTCCTTTGGGCGCGATTTTGACCCACTTCCAAACGTCCGAATGATTTGAAATTTGGCAGGTGTACATAATTCTGGTGACAATGCATTCAGAAATTTTTGTGTGAAGAAAAAACAAAATGGCGGCTCCAATATGGCGTACGAGTTTTGCGATTATGGTCCGATTCGCTTCAAAATTGGTATCTAAGGGTTTTTGTGGTCGGAGATTATGATTCTTTTGTCAAAATTGAAAAATTCAAGATGGCGGCTCCAAAATGATGGACGAGTTTTGTGATTATGGTCTGATTCTATTCAAAATTGGTATGTGGGGGTTTTTGGGGTCGAATATTATGATTATTTTGTTTTGTTTGTGTTAGTATAGATCTCAGTGTGTTTGTTGTTCTAAATGATGTTCTCACATCATACCTATGTCCAATTCGTTTGATCTTTTCAGATAATCCGGGGATATAAGGTATTATGTTGGTTGTGAAATGTGTAGGTGGTGGGAGTACTCCTGTTGGTTGTGTTAATTGGTTGTTTGATGGATTTTTGTTTTTAATATCAGTGATTGTTTTTTCCACAAACTGATCCGGATATGCATTTTCCTTGAGAACAATTTTATGAGGTTTATTTCTTCCTGTAGATTCTGGTTGGAATTGCAAACTGTTTGGGCTCGATTATAAAGACATTTAACTATGCCTTTTTTCACACTGGCATGATGGTTTGAGTTGTAGTGTAGATAGCGATTGGTATGCGTCTTCTTTCTGTGTACAGATGTTTCCATTCGGGATGATGATTTTCAGACTGTGGAAGGTTACCCAAAAAACATGTCAAGAAACCTTTCGGGAGTGTTGTGCTAACATAAATCCCCTATTTATTAAAAATGCCACAAAGTGAATGAAAGGACTATAGAACGGGAAGGACGGCATACTGAATGATGAATTCGGGTTCTTTATAAGATTATTGAGATAAATCAATGAATGTTACGATGTTTTGTTGTGAATTTGGTTATAGTTATTTTGGTTTAATGTTTTTTACACATCTAATGGTGAAAATAAAGAATGAGATTTATGAAATTATTTCAAAAAACGTTGCGAAAAATTATTCTTTGCTCGAAAATTATATCTAACAGTTTACATCCAACACACACTGTTGGGTGAAAACTACAAAAATTTGAACTCATCTGCAGCTAACGGGATACAAATCTGTTAAAAAAATAAATACGAGTGTAATAAGAATGAAAGAAATTCGTTTATTCGGTTACTGACATATTAACGTCCATACATTGAAAATCCTAATCAGTTTCACAATGAAATGAAAAAACTAGATGAACTTTGCAACAACAAAGACGAATTTCTGGAGGTGCATTTATTTTATTTTTTCTGGTAACAGGCCAATGTGGGTATTTTCTGGGCAAGATATGACATTGAAGTCTTGTATTCATCAAAATTATGAAATTTGAATCATGTTTCGTTCGAATCGGTAGAGCGAAAGATTCGAAAAAAAAAAAAGGAAAAAAGTCGAAGTGACAGTAGAGAGTCCAAATTTGGAGAAAGGTATAAAATTGGAAACTGAGCCACTTTTTTATTTGGCATTTTTAGAAATTTCCAAAAAACTGATTTTTTGGATTTTCAAAAAAAATGTCAAATTTGACAGGTTTAGAGTAGCACATGACAAAATAAAAGAGGCTGTTTTTTAATAATTTTTCAAGCACAAACTAACTGCGAAGTCAAATTTCCATTATATCTATTAATAAAAAAACTCCCATATGTTGCGAACTTTATGTGTGCACTGTATAAAAAATAACCAGTGATTGGTGACTTGCAATATTAATCTCAAGTAAATCTGAATATATAATACCTTTCCTTCGTGAATTTTCCAATGAATTTAACTTCACGATTCCAGGTCCCAAAGAGGCAGTACAGACGCAAAAAAATCAAACCAAAGTTAGAACTAAGGAGTCCTCCTAGTAATGCTACTTCTACACCAAGTACCTCTTCGACACCAACAACTGCGGTGAGTAGTGGTGGTAACACACCGAAACCCCGTAAGGGTATGAAGACTGTTAAACAACGATTAGGGAAAATTTTGAAGATCCACAAAATGATCCATTGAGACGATCAAATGTTTATTGAGGTACACTCGTGTTCAAGGGAGAGGGTGCATGGTGATTTGATTAGTGAAATTTGTAAGCAAATTGATGAATTGTGATCTCATTGGTTTCGTTCAGTGTATCTTATGTATATCAGAGTAGTATTACAAAAAAAAATCGGTCTACAATCTTCGAGATGATGGAGATACAAATACTGCTACTTGTTTGGTAATATGTCAGGAAAATTTGGCAACGTGCTCTTTCCAGTCCGGGAAATTTCAGATTCATACCAATTTTACCTGCACTTGAGGAATAATGATCGTTTGCCAGAATCAATCAACATAAATATTTTTACTTAAATCTGAATTTTAAAAGATTGCTTATTTCAAGATTTCTTTGTCAGAGTTCTTCTTTATTTAACTTTTTCGTTGGACTCGTTTTTTATTTGACCATTCTTTTGAAATATTTCAAAGTGAAAGAGTAGTATTTGTATCAGCATGGCTATAAGGTGTTGGTTAAAAAAAAAAGTCCGATTATATTTCATGAGCATGAGTTCACCTTTTCTAATTTATTGTGGTTGAAAATCTCAGTATTGTTTAATGTTAAGTAGGTTTAAAATTCGATTGTTCGTTTCGTTTCATAACATTCCATCCAAAGGAGTGGATTGTTTCCTTGAATGTAGACATGAGTTGATACTTGAATATCGTTTCGTCTCACAGTAAATCTATGTTGATTTTGACAATATTTCGAGCAGTCAAGTCAACTTCGCTGAGGATAATTAAAATAAAGACATTTTATTATTATTAAATTACCCTTCGTATTTGGTAATAGGTGTTTCCTTTATAATCCATGATTTTCTTATTTATTGCCTGCAAATAGAAAAATTGAAAAACGCAATATTTTTCTTCTTTTGTTATCGTTATTCATGGGGAGAAGGCCTAATCCGATTATTTTAATTGACACATATTTTTTCTCACTCTTGAGTAGCTCTATAAAGTTGCTATGTTTTTACCAAAATTTCGTTGTCTACATTCAAGGAAATTGTTATCAACAACGAATTATCCTTTCCGAAGGTAATTAACTGGTGTTTTCGTTGTAAAAACTAACAGAATGAATTATGAAAAGGGCATTATGTATTAATATTTGTACTAACTGATATAGTTTTGATAGAAAACTAACACAGATTCATTGATACTTCTGTTATGGTTTCACTTAGTCACGGTTTTATATTCAGATAGTATTTGAAATGATCAAGGAATAGTTTTTGACCATTTTTTGAAAAGATCTGACCTAATGTACCTTTACCATTTGCAAGTTCAAATACTATTCAGACGAAACAAAACTGTAAACTCTTAGATTTGTGCAATTTTTTATTTTATTTGAAAATGTTTTCATTGATTCATCGATTGCTCGAGAGTAACGTAAAAACTTTGGTTATGAAAACACCGTTTAAGTTGAAATTATTCTAATTATGCAGTCACTGGCAGATTTTTTAAACAAATGGAAAGCTTTTTTATTGGAATAATCTCGTCAAACTCAAACTGCACAAACTATAAGTGGATATCTCCTTACATATATTTGGGACATTGAAATATAGGATAATATAAAATATAAATATTTAAATTTTTTGAAACAGGCCCGATTGTTAGCAAACCAAAGATTGGTTAATTTTTCAATTATTTACAAAAACACCCATGAAGCAAAACCTAAATAAAATTTTCTCTCCCTATTGATTACGATAAGGAATAATTTACAAAATATCTTACCCTATAGTACCCTGGCATTGAATTTCGACAAATTATTCCCATTTCTAGATTTTTTTCATTTTGTTGAAATATTAATTTTTATACTCTTTATCCGATAGCCCAAAATGAATATGAAATGAGAAAATCGTAACAGTAATAGGTCTGTTACAGTTCCTTATGAAAGTACGCATCATATGGTGAACTACGAGGGTGGACTGAAAAAATTCCGACCCAACAAAGATACAAGACATTTTTTCTTAAATTTTTTTTTTTTTTCCACATAGTCTACACATTTCTCCGAGTAATGCTCCCGTCTCTTCAACCCATCCAAGTAGTACTTGGCGTCTTTTCCCTGCAAAGTAATTGTTTACGGAGGTGATGGCCTCCTCATTTGACGAAAATCTCTATCCTGCAAGCGCAACTTTAGGCTTAAGGAACAAAAAAAAGTAGCTTGGGGCTAAGTTCAAACCATAATTCATGGATTTTCTCCATGGCAACCGCTGAGGTGCGAGACAGCGCACAATAATTTTTCTGTATTCGTTTTTCCGCAGTTTCTGCCTTCAGCTTGTGAAGTACCTAATGATGCGTATAGTATGCTCCTGTAATGACTTTCCCAAAAAACAGTCGCCCAGCCGAAAAAACAGTTTTTGCTTTTTTTGGAGCCGATTCCCCTTTCTCAGTCCACTATTTTGACTTGATTTTTGTTTTTGGGGTATAATGGTGTATCCGAGTTTCTACAGTAATCAATCGGCGCCAAAACTATAATTTATTGCGTCTGAACTGCGACAACAGAGCATTGGAATTGTTCGTTCGAACACATTTTTGGTCCTTGAGCAAACGGTGCATGTAGTTCCGCATCTCTGTAATCTATACATTTCCAATTTTAATGTTTGGCTGGCTAAAGGTCTCTTCATTGGCTTCAATGTACGTAGCCTCCTTGAATTTCCTTTTGAACCAATGGTCTTCTCAATGTAGAATGCTCGCATCGTCCCACAGAATTCGGTGGTGTTCAGTCTTGTCCAGTCGTCAGCTTCCTGATTTCAACGTCTCCCCACGTTGAGTAAATTTTTTGTGTCCTGTTTAATCTTGCAGATAATGGTCTCTCCCGTGTAGGAATCTCCACATTCACAGTTCTTGCTGATTTAAGTTATATTATCAGGTTTGGTTTTGGTGAGGAAGCTTCATAAAGTATTGCCGGATTGAAAGCAGCTCTTGATGTTGTACTTGTTTCTGTTTCTCGGAGACATCCTCATGTATGGAAAGTAGATAACTAGGTTTTGTTGTTGTTCTTTGGATATATCTACTGACCACACCATTGTTACGGAAATGGCTTCCATCACTCCATAATATTCTTTTGGGAAACTGCTCATCGTAAATAAAGATGGATAACTGTGCAATGTTTCAACTTCTATCTGCATCTCATAAATATAAGGCAAGATTAGGGTTATAAAGAAAAAATGGAGATTATTACTCGATGGAAGTTCTTGAACCAAATGTATTTTGTGTCGATGGAATTTGCTTTTTGGCAGAGTTCTTTGGATCAGTACTGCAAAGGTGTGATTCTTATATTTGGCTGTTTTTTGTTTTGCCCATTTTCTGCAAGAGAACTGGCTAAACCAGTTCATGTTTTGTATGCCGGGTTTTCTGACACAATCATGTATGTATTTATTGATTCGGAAATTGCCATCAATGAAGCTATTGGAATCATGTGTCATTTTCATTGGAAACAAAAACAGCATTTCCATTTTTCTATAAAAGTTGGAGAAGGGTTCAAATATTCCTATGTAATCTGCCCAAATAAAAATAAGAGTCTTGGTTGATTCATATGTAAATCACTCTTTCCGCCAATGTTCTTACGATCCATCTCTCTGTTGAACTCTAATAATTGGAGCTGTAGTAGATACTGTCCCGTATGTGTCTTTTTTTCATAAACAGAGGTGCGGATGCTTTTAGTTTCTATTGTGCACACGATGGAGTCCCTCATGCTGTTTATTTATTCTTGAGAAAAAATACGGAAGGTGTTTATTTCCGTGATTCCATATGATGAAGGTGTCATCCACGTATCTTAACCACAGTGTTGATTCGTATTCTGCCTCCCGTATAACCAATTCCTCGAATCACTATATGTATATGTTGAAGATTATTGGGAAAAGTGAAGATTTCATCCATCGTCTTGAGATAGGAAGATGGAAAATGAGTCAAAAAGAGCTTATAGATAAATAATTTGAGCAGGTTTTTTTTTTTCACTCCATATCATTTTGTAAAATATTCATGCAATATTCCTCAAAACACTTTATTCGGACTATTTTGCACCTTTTTTCTTAGAAAAACCATTTGGCAAATTGCATCAGATACGATTTTTTTGTGTGTAACATACTACGTAATTTTAAATACTTCACATAGTTTAGGATATCATAAAAACGAAATTCAATCTTTAAGCTTTCCAAGTTTCTCTTAGATTTTAGTAGTGTCCCGAGAATATTCAGTGCCAGGGGCTCGAAAATTCCTCGATACGGCCCTATTGAGGAATGTCCCTTATTATCAGATAATGCGAACAGCTCATTGGGGTTGAAACAAATTTAAGTTTGACTATAAATTCTCAACTTGTTTGTTGATAAGTAATTTATTGAGAATAATACATAGATATAAAAATTAATTTAAAAATACAAAAGGGAAGTTTTAAATATAAAATAATATCAATGTGGTAGAACGAGAATCAAAATAATCAATGTAACTAATTTATTTTGGGCAATTTTCATTTACTATGAGAAACTTCTCAAGACATAATATTTTTTGAACATCCCTGGTAACAAAAGTGCATTTTGAGTTCAAAATTTTATGTTCAACCGAAATTTTCTAGTTTGTATCCAGTAACTGCATAATTACAAAGTTTATCGTTTATTCCAATTGCTCGTTGAATGAATCAATTTGAACATTTTCAAACTTCTAGGATAAAAACAATTTAGTTGTAAAATTATTGTATGTATACGTTAGATTATTTCACTATTATATTCAATTTACTAATCACTGTAGATAAAAAAAAGACTGAAAATCGGGTGTGTATGCATGTGGATAACGTTCTAACATACTTGAATTGTGTACCGGGTGTTTTTGAAATAACTCACTGAGAGGAAACAATTATGTATTACTTCAAAAATACCCTGAACGCACTTGTATGAAAAGAGTTACTAATTCGCTTTCACAAATGTGATTACGATTTTTTATTTTTATAATAAGATCGTGTTATTTGAAATTCGGATTGAAAAATATTAATTTATAAGTTATTTTGGTGAAAATTGGCAACTATGTCAGTGTATACGGGTATCAGCTCAGATTATTTTAGGCCAAGAATCAGTCTAAGAAAACTCGAGAGTAGTTTTGATTTTATCAATTGGCAAATTCACTCATTTCCACCTCACAGGCGATGTCTACTTAAAATAACACTTTTGGCCTATAATAATTCTTGTAACTTTGTTGGAATTGATAATTTTATTTTTGTTATTATATGATAGTTTTAATTTAATCAATTATTCTGCCAAATATCCTATCTCCTTTAATTAGGAATATGAAAACCTTTAAATTGCTTCAAATGATTTTTTTATAAATGGAGCTGGCAGCTCCTCATTGTGTAATATATGTACATTCAAAATTTTTAGGGTATCGTAATCAGGGAATTCAAATTTAATACTATTTTGTAATTGTATATAAAATTGTTCATTTGAACTCAGGGTGATTGAGATTTGAATTCCACAAATCAATCTTGGACCATTTGAATATCTAATAAGAGCTTCTTTGGAAACTGTTCCTTCAACTCAGGTTTATGGTGAAGATTTTCATAGGAACTACGAGATGTGATGGCAACCGTTCTAGAATTTCGATTTCCAAACCCCAAATTCTTCCATCCATTAGTTCCGATAATAGTTGAAAATGGTCTCGTACACTTGGCTTAAGTTAAATTTACAGAATTGTCCGTAGATGCCGTATAAATAAAGTTTTATGAATAAATTGTTCTCGTGCAAAGTAGGCTTGTGCAAATACTTGGCTTTTCGATGTATTGCTCATTTGAAAGTTCATTATAAATAAAAAGGATTCGTTTGACAATTTTGGTATTTAAGGAGACACAACTCCAAGCAATCATCGATAGCTGTGCTGTTTTACAATTGCAAAGGAGCCTCTATCTGTATTGGCAGTTGAATGAACTAAAACATGAACTACGGGGAAACTGCCACTGTTTGGATCCGTACAATTTCAGATCCTGGCCTTCGTCAGAATATTACTAGTTTTTTGGAAGTCAATTGAAAGAAAAAACATTTCCTGCATTCTGACAAAGTATTAATTGGAAGAGTTATTGAACATTTTTTATTTTGTGTACTGAAAAAAAGTTATACCTTTTGCTCACCGTTATGAGCAGACTTTCCTTTATCAGAATTTGCAAACATTAATTCTCCACTATACAGGGTGTAACATAAGTAATTTTATTTATATTCCAAGGTGGGAACAATTTTTTGAATAAAATAAAGTAATACCGGAGGACAAAATCCACTCACGTGTTCACAGAGGGATTAGAAATTAATGCTGGTAATAATTTCATTTAAAATACAAAGCCGAGTTCATATATGATCACAATCCTATTCAAAATATTAAGTTTTTATTTTCTTCTACAACGAAACTTTACAGTGTGTTTTTGTAGAACTCTAGATCATTTTACAAAAAATTACCTATATAAAAGTTGCAAAATAACAAACGTACAAACCTTACCGATGGGATTGGCCCCATTACGGTCTCAGTATGTACCACTACTCATGGTACAAATGAAATATTTGACCATAAACAATATCACATTTACACTCTATATTTTCTTCACTGAGTATGAGGATTTTCAATGTTCAAACAAGTGTATTATGAAAATTATCCACTTTATATCGTGTGCGTTTGTCGTTATTATGACGATTTAGAAGCCACTGGCAATATTCAACTCTTGCGGGACAAGGGTTCGATAATATTATGGATAATAATATTCATTTCGCTTATTGAAGAGTACAAAATAATTACAAAAATATCAACACGTTGATGGACAGTAAGGTTACCTGCTTGACGCTAAAAATGACACTGGTATTTTTCAACAAATTTTATCTTGAAATGTCTTTTAAAGTATAGAAAATAATTTATAGTAGTTATACATTTTTTGTTTTATTTTTGTTTTTTTTGTGTTTGAATCTTGACGCCGATAAACGTCAATCAATCAATCAATTACTCTATTGTCCAAAGAAAATTAATTCTCGTTGACAAAGTCTTGAGGTTAAAATTACATTAGTGTAAAAAATAATATATAACGATTAAGAACGAATACAATATAAAATTAGGTGGTATTGAATCACTGAAAAACAAAAAATACCAGGTACAATATAAAATTAGTTGGTATAAAGTCGATAAAAAATAAAAAATAGTAGCGAGAACACTACAGGAGTGGCCAAAAATCTATAAATATTTATATCTAGAAAACGTCTGCAAGATATTCCTGTACGGAGTAATAGGCTTTCTCAATTAGTAATTCAATTCACAGAAAAATATTTCTATTCAATTGAGATTGTTTCCTTTTTCTAACTTTTTGAAAAGTTTGGGTCCGAGGTACAAGTGGCTCTTATGGTAGAGAGAGATTCACTGTAGGTTGGGTTTTAAACTAACTGCATACTTTTGCAGTATGAAAAGCTTATACCTCCGCTTGAGATTCCTTAACGTAGGTGACAGCCAAAAGTTGCATGACACAGCTTTTTCAAAACTTCCTTTCAACAGTGGTTTGACATGAATCTCAATCCATAACCATTTTTCCGCAGTTTGTTACATAGTGTATCAAACATGGGGACTCCAAGTGAGTTTACGATCTAATTGTTATTGGAGTTGGAGACCACCTATGTTCATAGATTTTAATTGTGTCATTAGGGTTGTGCATAGTAAATTTTATCAATGCCATTTATCTGATTAATATAAATTATATAAGTTGACGGGATTTCAGTAAGTGTTACTGCACTTTGATCAGTGATAAAGAAGTTAGCATCATCTACATATGCAACAACATGTACTTTTGAAAGAATATCATGAATACAGTGTATCCAATCATTGGCATAGATTAAAAAAGCAGTGGTCCGAGTATAGACCCCTGTGGAACACCTCGTTTAGTTTCAGAGAACTCACTCCTACACCCTGAATCAATACTGCTTGTGACCTGTCCTGCAGGTATGATTATCATTTTATCTAAAGCATCTCCACGTACTCCGTAACGTTGCGCATTTTGTCAACAGACAAACCAAAATTTGTAGTTTGCTATCTAAAGATGTAGACCAGGGTTTGAAGCCTATAAAAATGGTAAAAAGTGAAAAAAAAAATAGTAGGATGAAACCCATTGGAAAAGGAAGAGAATATAATAAAAATGAAAGGAAAAATAATTTACGGGCGATCTGAGGTCGGGAAGTGGAAGGGGGTGAGTTTTTAAGGGTAAAAAACGGTTAATCTCGATTTCCGGCAAAACTACAAGTCCTATCAGAAAGTAGAAATTTCAACGAACAAAAATCACACCGACTTTTTTAAAAAAGCTGATATTTTGACGCGAGAATTTTCGATTGAAAATTAGGGTGGTTTTTCGATATTAAGTCAAAATAAGGTGAAAAAATAAATATTTCAAATCAAATAAATTACAGTGTGTTTGGGACATACAAAGGTAAGTTTTCACCAAAGTTCGTGGAAATTTTTTTTTTTTTTTTAAAAGATAAAAATAAAAACCAAAAACTTGGTTATTTCAATTTTTTTTTTCATATACATTTTGAGGTTATGTGGAAAAAAGTGTAAATACA
This sequence comes from Gonioctena quinquepunctata, assembly GCA_018342105.1. Taxonomy (NCBI): domain Eukaryota; kingdom Metazoa; phylum Arthropoda; class Insecta; order Coleoptera; family Chrysomelidae; genus Gonioctena; species Gonioctena quinquepunctata. The sequence continues at coordinate 91,824 of JAFIRS010002019.1, read as the reverse complement.
AAAGTTGTAGATCTTTTTGTTACCTACAACTTTGCCATCTAACTTTTTTCCATAGGACTTGTAGTTTTTTACCCTTAAACACTCACCCACTTCCCGACCTCAGATTGCCCGTAAATTATTTTTCCTTTCACTTTTGTTATATTCTCTTTTTCCAAAACGTTTCATCTATTATTTTTTTTTTTCGTTTCAAAAATTATCGACCCTGGTCTAATGTTATTACATGTTCACTGAAATCACACAGGGCTCTTTCTGTGCTTTTATTTTTCATGACAAGCATGGATATACATAAAGGAGACTTACTCCTTTTTGAAACATTGGAGTAACTAGTGCAACTTTCAATTTTTCAGGAAAAACTCCCATGTTCCACAAAAAGAATGAGATGAATCAAAGAATAACATAATTAATGCATGCATTTTTTTTCAACAGATTATTTGTGACAATCATATCAAATTGAAATATTTCCCATAAAATTTAGATTGGTGTAATTTCTTTCGATGTCTGATTTGAGTGAAATGGTTTTTAAATTTCAAAATGTGAATTTGTTGGCCCTTTTCTGAATTATATTGACTGTTTGCCACATGGTTTGAGGTTAATTGTATGAACGGCAAATATTCAGACTAGTCCATCTTTGATTATGCTGCTTTAGTCGATCTCTGTATGTTTAGTTACCTGTCTGCAGATGTCGCGCGTTCCGAATACCATGTTCCTGTTATAGAGTTCGGGAATAACATTCTTCCATATTTTACTGTGGTTAATATGATTGGTACAGGCCTTCCCATTGCTCATTCAAACACAATTATGATGTACAACCCGGTTCCCACTGAAAAATATTTCTACCATGAAATTAAGCAAAACGAACAGATACAGGACCATACTCAAAATTCAAATTGATGATTTTTGCAACTTTTATATAGGTAATCCTGTTGAAAAAGATGTGTAAACTTTGAAAATATCCTACATAATTAATATTTCTTCAATTATAGCTTAAATGCTTCAAGAGAATAGGTAAATCAGTATGAAGATAATGGTGAACTAGGTGATTTTTGACGATTTTATTCCAGCAGAAAAAAGGGAAATATCTTAGCATGATCTGTTAATTGAAATAATCTGTTTTCTATTTTACTTTTCCGATTAATATAATTTGCGGCATATTATTTTTGTTATATTTGGAGCCAAGATAAAAAAATAATTTGTATATTTATAAGATTTGAAAGACTAAAAAAGGACTAATTTTTTAATATGCATATAGCTCATTAAAATATATTGAAAAGATAGATTAAATTTAAAAAAATTGACAATTTTGTTCAGTGCATTTTAGAGAAATAGTAAGATTGGGTATGTCCGAAATGTTGTCTTGTCATCGAATCTAATCATCCTGGGTATTTCTGTGATCTTGCAAAATGAAATTTTGCATTTAGTGTAATATGTAATTAATTCGTTAACATTGTAAATGGAGCGGATTGTTTGACTGTCTGTTCACATCTAAACTGTGTTATTCGATCATCCCTATGATGAGCGTACGTGAATATGTCAGTGCAAACAGTTATCCTATCACAGAACTTCGTTCTCTGATTGTATGTTTTCACATATTGTCTTGTGGGTTCACTAATTCACCGAGATGGTATGTTTGGAGTTTTCACAAATTCAAATTTATATAAAATTATGCAGTTGTAACATGTGTTTCATTTGGATCCCGTCGAAAGAGCTGACCTTAGTATTTAGATATGGTTTTGAATCTGGGGTTCATGGCTATTAAAATACTGAACTATTGATTTCCCTTTTATTCATACTTCACAAAACAATAATAAACTCTGACAATTAAATAACTCAATTCAAATTCACCACTAAAATATACCGCAAACTTCACTGCGCTCTGGACTTGTTTTAATTTTAATCACTAACTGCCCTGATCGCAAAGTCCTGCTGTTTATATCATTGGACACGTGGTAGTACCATCTCGAATCATTTCGAAATTCCTCGAATCCAATGTCTTCCTGGAATCTTTTGTCAGCTAGGCGCGAGACGAACATACAGTGGCGTAGTGTATTCATTTTCAGAACAATATACATAGATAATGATAATCCTTTGTTGCTGTTCCAGGGGATTTTTTTTTTGTCAAAGAATATGAATCCTTCATTCAACCGAACAGCAAAACCAAAATTTACAGTGTGTCAGTAATCAATACAAGAGTTGGAATAATTATTTCATCTAAGTAATCTAAGGATAGTGAAATTCTTGACACTTTTTTCTGAATAGACCCATTGAATCATACTTATTGAGCTTATTGAAGGCCAACATTCCTTCATAATAAATTGTTTCTAGTATTTGACTACTATACAGGGTATACTTCAACAAGTTGCTGTAGGCAAGATCACTTATTTCTGGAAAAAATAGCACAATGTCCAGAACGATAATAAAAGTAGTAGGATTTTTTTTCGAAGTAGTTTTCAAAAAAAAACAAAAAAATGTTCCTGTTTGAACACTGCGGAAACCGCGCCAGGATGTGACGTAACCAGTTCAGATCTATCGCCGAGTGCGTAAGATAATTACAGAGTTGCCAAGCGTTATTCATAATGTTTTTTTACAATGTGAGCAGGCCGAAAAAATAATGACATAGCACTCGGTATATAAACATATTATTCAAGAATAACTAAATCAAGAACAGCTATCAAATGAGAAGTCTTCATTTCAATATAACACATGCTGAGACAAGTTCTGTTTCATTCATAGGATGAAACAGAATAACGTTTCCTCAGAAGTTCCAGAAAAAATAGTGACACTGACAACTCGCCGACAGTGCCAGGAATTACAGCATTGCCAAGCTTTATTCATAATATTTCTTTACAATGTGAGCAGGCCGAAAAACTAATGACAGCACTCTGTATACCTTACATATTATTCAAGAACAGCTATCAAATACGAAGTCTTCATTTCAATATAACACATGCTGATACAAGTTCTGTTTTATTCATAGCATGAAATAGAATAACATTTCTTCAGAAGTTCCGCAAAATAGTAACACTGACAACTCGGGAAAATAACAAATCAATGGACTTATGACGTCCAAAGAAGCGGCAATAACGCTGTGTTTGAATGTCTCACTGAATTTGAGGGTTGTAGAGCAGTGTTTATTCGAATATTACACAATATCTTTTAGCAAAAACTATGCATACATAATATTTTATCGCTATATTTCAACTTCAAGCACATATGAAGCAAATTTGTGAGTTTGTGATCTCGCCTATTCTGAAAATTTCCAGGATGGGTTAAGGGCATTTGTTTTATCGAGGGTAATATCATATGTGCTAGGGGTTTTATCGCTCAAAAATTTGTTGAAATTGTCGGGAAAGCATTTTGCCTGAGTGCTATTTGCGGTCCTATTATCCGATCAAACCACGAAAGCGAAGCTTGAGTGGTTTAATCTTTGATAATAAGGCTGCAAACAGCACGACTTTAATTTCCAAGAGGCAAAATGCTTGAGGAAAAATTTCAAAAATTTTGCGATAAAATCTACTACGAATGATATTTGATGAGAATATTTCCTGAATCACATTTGAAACTGGATAAAATTACCAGAATTCATGTTATATTTGAATTTTCAACGGGGAAAATTATAATGAATTAATATGATGGTGATTTTGGTGTAAGTGTGCTTTTGTGTTAGTTGTGTTGTGTAGTTAGTAGATGGGTTGATAAAATGTGTAAAACATGTTTTTGGGGTTGGATTTGTGTGGTGTTATGTGGAAAAATAAAAAAATTGAAATGTAAATTTTGAAGTAGCCGACCTCTGGCTTCGCAGTCCTACGCCTTAGCAGTACGGCGACTAGTCCAGGAGAATTGTTTATGAAAATAACGGATTTCAATTATTCATTGCCTTACTTGAAAATCTGAGGTTTTTAACATGCTGAAAAAGGTATATTTAAATTAAAATATCAAATCCCTGTAATAGTGCATTGAAAATCCCTTATTTAATCAATTTTGCATTTCCAGTTTCCCTATATAGGAATTGAATGTGTTGACATATGATTCTGACAGTGTCATTTTATCGCAAAACAATATCGAATCTACTAGTGGTTTTATCAGTATAAAACAGTGAGAAGACGTTTTATTGATTGATTGGTTCTCTAGTTTGAAATTTGAGCATCCTGTATTCTACTCCATTATCGAATTTCCTTAATTTTGATCCGATTTCCTAGAGCAGCTTCTCCAACACACTTAGTTTTTATGTAATTTGGCATTTTCAACAATATGCAGTGCCTTGATTATAAAAACCGAAGGTTTGGGGGATTACTCACTAACATAAATATAATTTGATTTGTTGAAAATATAAACAGGATGTTCATAAAATCAGATGTGGAATCATCTGCGACTGAAAGATAAACTTTAGTCACTATCTTCCATCGTCAAGATAACCTCTTGTGGGGTATTCATGTTTCCCTTTTCAACATAAATATAATATTATACAGGGTGCGCAGAAAAGCGCTTCAAATTCGCTAATAAAAAAACAATATCTTTAATTTTGATGGTTGAATTATATTTCGAAAATGAGCACCAGTTCACATTACTATAGCTATCTCTACCCAAAACATATAATTTTTGATATGTTCACCTACAATATTGATTTTTTCAGTAGACTGTGCATATCTAAGTATTTTGAATTGACGATTATTGATGAAAATCTCTATTAAAGTGAACCAAAAACACCTTACTACATAATTTCCACCAAATTAGGTTTACAAAATCACGATACCTGTTTCACTATACAATAGCTTTCAGGGGCAGAGAAACTAAATTACTCTCAACGATGTTTAATTTTAAATAGCAGGTAAATAGAATGGAAAGTTTATCCCATTATCGGTATAATTTAGTTTAGTTTATTTATTGGTAAAGTTTAACACAAAGTGCTTTTACAGGCCAATAATCACTAAGCAAGTTTCCGTACTTATTGTTTTTTTCGAATTCAAACTTTCCAGGTTTTACCCCCTTTTCTACATGTAATATTCATAATTATTAACATAACAATGTTTTTCAATAAATATGTGAGTAGCAATAGCTGAATTTGTTTTACCATTGACAATTTTTTTTCTGTGTTCGGATATTCGTTATTTGAATCTTTTGGTTGTTTGGCCTAGTAACATTTAATAAGAATAATTAAGATAATGCCAATAAATTAACTTTTGGTTCTCCTCCAAGTTTATTTGGATTTATTAGTCATGGGTATTGGGTTAGTTCAAATCATAACTAGGGCTCATTTTTGAAATAGAATTCAACGGTGGGAGGAAAAATTTGCTTTATATTGAAAACATTTTGCGAATTTGGCCCTTTTTGCGCGCCTGTATAATAAATGGATGTGGAAGTATCCTCATTCATATACAGTGTGGACAGAAAAAGCCCCTCCGTCCTATTATTTTTGGAACCGGTGGATATTTTTCAACCAAATTTTGCACACATGAAACAGACCACAATGACTCCTTTTTGCATGTGGCACAAGGGTAACGTCATTTGATGGAAACAGTTAAATAGGAAGGTGAGCCATGTGACAATTCATTTGAAAGGTCTCTGATTCTGTACCCAATGCGTGTCCAACTTTAATTTCCCAAGTAGCACACAGAGATCATAATTCGGTTATACAGACGTCTACAAGACCTTTCGCAAAAGAACGTGACTTATGTCTTGTAATATGCTCAGACGTCGATATGTACGCCAACACGTCAAAAAGGCACACTATTGCGACGTCACATCGGCGGTATAAAGTAGTGGTAAAGACTTGCCAATATAGACAGTCGCAGAAGGGTTGGAGTGAATATTATTATTACGTCGTCTGTGGTCATAGTGTAGTCATTATAGCATTATGTATGAAGGTCATAAACTTTCTAATATAGTAATTACAATATGTATACCATATCAAAAGATTTTATAATATTAATATAATTGAAATTGTTTGTTTGATTCTCTAATATACAGGTAAGATAACTTAAAAATATAATATAATCAACTAAATTTATACATAAATTAATAAATATTACAAATATATATATACAGTGTTACCCATTTAAAATGGAACCACCCCTGTAAAATACGCATTTTTCAGTCATTCTCAAAAAAAATTTCACACACACATTTTCATTTCCAAGGCACTCTATGGTTTTTTTCTTCGTTAAAAACGGCAAAAGTTTATTAGGCAATTTTTGTTTTGAAATTTGACTACACCACTGGATTCGTAGTCGTTATAAATGGAAACCATGAAAATTTCATAAAAAAATATTGGTTGACAACGAAGTTACAACAACTTAAATGTTGGAAACAAAGTATTTTATATTAATTTTCATGTAGATTATAGACATATTTAAGATCTGGCAACACTGCCGATACAAAGTAGAACACCAGTGAATTTGTACAGCGAAAATCCGAAGTCAATAGCTCATTCCGTTCTACAGTTATAACTCCTGAAAGTATGGTAATGTGAGCGATTTCTGGTGGAAGCGATTTTGTAATAAAAATCTAACTACGCTACTGGATTTGTGAATTATATTCCCTTAAAATCATTTATTTAAGTTTAGGTTATAAGTGTATTCGAAAATAACAGAAAATTATAAATTCATTTTCAAGTTGTGCAGTTTTCAATAGCCGTAAAAACGAAATGTACCGAATCAAGTTTTAAAGTATCAAAATTATTTATTCAATAATAAAACAGAAAGCAGGACAAAAAAATATTCCTTTTTTATCCTGCAAAACTCAACTGAAACAAGCTTTTAGAGAAGGTATCAATAATTTGAGGAAATCTGAACTAATACATTGGGCATAGGTATTGTACTAAATCAATAGTAGGCTGTGATTTAGTACACCACAAATCGCTCACATTACCATACTTTCAGTAGTTATAACTGTTGAACGGAATGAGCTATTGACTTCGGATTTTTGCTGTACAAATTCACTTGTGCTCTACTTTGTATCGGCAGTGTTGCCAGATTTCAAATATGTCTGCAATCTAAATAATAATTATAATCAAATACTTTATTTCCAAAATTAAAGTTGTTGTAACTTCGTTGTTAACCAATATTTTTTTATTAAATTTTGATGGTTTTCATTTATAACGACTACGAATCCAGTGGTGTAGTAAAATTTGGAAAAAAAACATGCCTAATAAACTTTTGCCGTTTTTGACAAAGAAAAAAAACCATAGAGTGCCTTGGAAATGAAACTAAAGTTATGAAAATTTGTGTCACGATACAGTTTTTGATGCTTGATATTAAAAAAAATATTTTTGAGATTGACTGAAAAATGCGTATTCTACAGGGGTGGTTCCATTTTAAATGGGTCACACCGTATATATATATATATATATATATTATCAGAACTGAACAAAAAAAAAATATTCAATTTCCATTACGAATATGTTTCAAAAGTTAACTCTTGAAAAGTTTCAGTGATGGAGTAGATTTTATTAAATGAGGCAAATCATTGAATCGGAATAAACCTTTGAGGGATAAACTGCTCATACTACTTCTTGAATTTGTTCTATTTACATGAATGTGACTGTTGTGCCTGGTAGAATGTCCTTATAAAAGTTATTAATGATAACAAGTATGGTGGGGTCATTTTATTTAATATTTTTTTTAAACCATTGAACAATAGATTAATCTTTGGGATACTAGGAGACAATGTAGAGTAGATAGCATGGTAGAAATTGGTGTATACCTATTACATTTTAAAATTATTCTCCTTCCCCGATTTTGAAGTTTTTGCATTTGTTGCACTTTGTTCAAATTAAAAGAGAATAGAATATAATATAATTTTATTTAACCACGTTATGCATAGATATACATGTGTAGCAAGTCAAAACAGGTAGGTACAATAATTATAATAATGAAAGTATATAAATATCGTAAGCAGTTGTATAAGAGATATAATACGTATTTATAAATACAGTGGCATGACGTCTTGTGAGTAGACTATCCTAATACTATACATAAATATAAAAACAGTTCTAAGTCGAGTACAGCACTTGATAAAAAAAAACAAAAAATAAGAATAGTTACAAATAATTGAATTCTTGCACTGAATAAAAAGCCTCCTTACAAGATATTCTCTCATCCTAGTTTTGAAGGCATTGTAGCTTAGTTGACTTACATCTTGTGGTAAAGTATTATATAATTTAATGTCCAGAATATTGCGTGTAGACATTTGAAGTCTCAATCTTGGTTGCCTAAGCTGTTCTGAGTTTCTAGTAGTCTGCATGCGAAAAACTCTGATTGCATGTGTGGATTTACCTCACAGAATTATTCCGTACATTAAATGTGAATAAAATAATGAATGGTATGCTGTTAACAATATGTGGTGGTTGACACCTTTTTTTCAACTGACGCAATAGATAAAGTTGAACTGACTGGTCTATGTGGGGCTCCCATTTGAGCATATCGTCAATTGTTATTCCTATTAATTTAACATGATTATTACAAGTTATATTGTTATTGGAGGACACTATAATTTTCTGCGATTTGTCTCTATTCAGCTTCAACATGTTCCCAGAATACCAGTTTTCTGTTTTATCTTCAATTTTATTGGTGATATTTACTAGTTGAGTGATATTTAACTCTGACTGTACCATTGTAGTATCATCTTCAAAACAGATGATTGTGCGAGGCAACAGGAATTGAAAAATGTCATTGATATAAACCACAAAAAGATAGAGGCTTGGGGTATACCATGAGATATAGTTTCTTCGTTTGATATGATACTATCTATGCAGACTGCTTGTTTTCTTGCTTCAAGATATGATTTGAAAAATGTCAGAGGAATCCTTCGAATTCCATAGTGTTCCAGTTTTATTATAAGAATATTATGGCTGACACAATCAAAAGCTTTTGAATAGATGCACAGTAATCAAAATGGGGTTGAATTATTGATTTATATACCATAATTTTTGTATCTGTTACTGGCGATTCTTGAGAAAAAGTATATTTTTTTTGCAATATTTTTTTCGATATACTTGAAATGGTCGTCAAATGATAAGCAATTATCAAGTTGAAATCCTAAGTACTTCACTGACGTTACTATTTCAATACGTCCATTTTCCATCATTATATTTATGTTGTTTGTATTTATTTTATTATATTTGAATTTACTAGTAATTATCATTGCTTTATTAGTTTTCGTAACATTAAGTTTCATTTTATTGATTTTCAGGATATTTTTCTACCCTTGCTAAAACTGTATTCATTTTAACAACAGTTTCTTCTAAATTCACTCCAGTACAGGCCAATAAGGTATCATCTGCAAATAAGTTGATGATCTCACAGTCTGTAAATAAATGTATATCATTCAGATACAAAATAAATAAAAGAGGGCCAAGAACACTACCTTGTGGTACTCCTGTGTGATTTATTACATATGATGAAAAATAATCATTTATGCGTACTCTCTGTTTCCTATTTGATAAATAATTTCTTAACCATTCATAAATCATCCCTTGAATCCCGTACCTTCTCAGTTTCTGAAGCAATATACTTCTATCAATAGTTTTGAAGGCCCTTTTCAAATCTAAGCTACAACATATTTTTCTTAATCTGTTTCATTAGTAAATTAAGTTAATGATAGTTGTAATGATGTTTCATAAGAATGTTTCTTTCGGAAACCAGATTGATTAATAAACATAATTTGATTTTTGTCAATAAATCTAATAGATGATTATATACCGCTATTTCTAAAACCTTCTCTATTGGCAGTAAAGTATTTATAGGTCTAAATTCAACTGCTTTTATAGTGTTTGTAACCTTTGGTATAGGTATAATGGTAATTATTTTTAATGATTCGGGCATTTGACCTGTCTGAAGCGATGTATTGATTAAATTGAGGATTGCATGACCAGCTGTTTCAAATACTTATTTTAACATTTTAGAATTCAAGGTTTTATGGATACTACATTTATTATCCAATAACCTGATTATATCTTTCAAATCGCTTAAAGTAATCAGTCTGAAAGTGATATAGGGTAAATATAAGTTATCATCAAAATTGAATCATGGTTCAGAATTCTCAATACCCTGGACTATCTGTTGGAAGCTGTTAACAAAATATAGATTGAAAGTTTCAGCAATGCCAGACTCACCTTTTTTTATACTTATTACCCCTTTACGCCCAATGGAAAACGCTATTCTGAATAACTGACATTTATAATAGAAGTTATGTTGATGTTGAACCAGTCGCAGTTCCTCAATTTTTCTTTGAAGACAAAACATTTTTCCTTCTTCAGCACCCTTTTCAAAAGAACTTTCCACAGTGATACTCTCTGTGGTTGGTTCCGAACTTGTTCCAGGTACATTTTCATCTGTGACTGAAAAAACTTCTTAAGTTTTTTGCAGTGTCCCGATAGACTGATTAATTATTTCAGGTGTTAATTTTGGAGTAGGCACTCCTTTCTCCTTATATACCTTTCTAATGTTTCTATACCCTCCAGTTCTCTTGTAAGGCAGATTCGATTGTTGCTTTGGCATTTTAATTATTTACATGCAGAACTGAATATTCTACCTACATAACACAATATACCTAACCAACAAAAATAATCTAACTGTAGATACATAATGTAATCATAAGACCGAAGTTCATCTGTTGATAAAACTACATGACATGAGTACAATATGTAGTCGTAGAAACGTTTCAAAAATCTATTCATTAGAACCACATATGTTCATTGTCTTGATAACCTCACAGCAACTGCTTTTCAGTTCTACTTAATGGCACATACAATTCATTTACACACAAACCACAGTACAACTTCATCTCGAGAATTCTTTATTGTACTCTCGTAATATCTACTATACGACATCATAGCAACGCCTAAAGGTTATAAAACGCACATTAACTTTTTGGCTCTAAAACATTAGAAATGCGTGGTCTTTAAGACGGTATAAGAAGTCATTAAGTTAATTTTATGACTCTGTGCTACTTGGGTTTCGCTTAATGTTATTATATATTTTAATACATTCACAACAAAGTATTGCATGTTTAAAATAAAATATTAAAAACTCCAAATGGTCCTCTATAATAGAATCCGTTTTCTAAAAAGTGCTTGCCACTTGGAGAACTCCTTATTTCACCCTAACACCCAATCCTTGTGTAGAAATATATACTACAAGCTCTTATGCTTTTGTAATTTCTATACAGGTTTATATAAAATTGTATAATGTTAGTGATATAACTTGTAAAAATGACAATGATAGAATGAATAAAATTTGATTTGTTGAAAGCCATTTAAGGTATGGCTACACTATTTGGGGTACACCTGAATATTTTAAAAGTACTACAAAGAAGATTCTTTTAATTGATTTCGCCTGAATGCTCAAGGTTTTTGTCAGATAGTTTAAACAAAGAATGTTGAATAATGGATCTTTGACAATTATATTATTTGTCTAGAACGTGAATTACCAGTTCACTGAAAATAAAGTGGAATCTAGGAACCATCAATTTTTACATCATTCGAATTTAAGTAGACTTGATCTTTTCTGGGATATTATTGTGTTTTATTTCATTATATTTCAAATTTATTATTTTCTTATACATTTCATATTTATTGTATACATTTTATCCCATTTTAACAATTTTATGAACTTATGAAAAAGTGCATTTATCACTAATCAACTTTATTCATATTGTTTTATTTGTAGTTAAAATCTATACTTTTCATGTTTTTATTATTATTAAGTCGGACATATTTCAGAGATTTAGTAGAATACCAATTTCGGAAAACAAACAGATTGATATTATAAGTTCTGTCAATAATAATTCCCCTTCAACAACTAAATCAGTTGCAAATGAGTGCGCCGTTTCTGCTTCGACTGCGAAAAAAATTAATTATAAATATTCTTCTTATGATCTGAAAGCTTTTTATTTTATTTCGTCAAATACTTAAATTCATATCGCAGTAATGAATACATATTTTTGTTTTCAATATTTATTGTATCAGCTGCAACGGTTTCCTTAATTAATTATTAAAAAAAAAAGAAATATAAAGGAAGTTATGCAATATTTTGTCGTTAAAAGTCACTATTTAATAAAACACCTTTTTTCAATTTTCATTGGCGAGATGAAGATACAGAAACAATTTCGAGATTTAAATGCACATTTCTCCATTAAATGACATCACGCTTGCGCGGATGACGGCATGTAAAGCATAATGAATTGTATTAAATTCCCAAATGGAGTGAAACCGGAAATGCCACGAGAATGAAAATATTTCTGCAAATATATTTTTTTATAATATAGATTATGTTAACTCATTACACCCTGTACATGTCTGATTTTTGTGTTATACTAGTGGACATTTTTATTGCACTAGACTTTTCCATTTTCTATCACAGCAGTCTGCTGGTCAATGTGATAATACTTTTTATATTAGCATCATAGAGTGTTAACATATTTTTAACAGACATCCATCTTTTACTACATAGCCTTGTTCTTATTAGCTATACAGGGTATCCCCGAAAGTAATGCGTTTCTTGAGGGTGTATGTAGAACACACCATAACAAAAAAGTTCTGTAAAAGTTTTTCCTAAAGTCGTCCGTTTTTCCAATAGGTGAACATAAAAAAATTCAAAAAGTAATAAGTGGCAACACCACTTGCAACGATTAATAAGTCATTGCCTGTTCAGTGTTCCATCTAACTCTAACAATCGCCCCGACGGTGTTGCTAGCTGTTGGAAATTTCTTTCTATTTCAAGTAATTTATTCGATATATGTATTGTGAATTTTTTACTATAAATAATGAAACACTATCCGTAAGTAAATGGAACGCACTACTTGCAGGGATACCCTTCATATTGTGGGAGCACAAAAGGTGATAAGCTTTGTGAAATTCTTATTGGAAAGTTGACTTGTCTTGAGACCGTTTTTATAACCCCTGGTACATGTCCATTGAACTATAAGCATCACCCAGTACATTAACTCTACACCAACATTTTTCAACCAAGCTGTGTGTGTAATTTCGGTTTAAGTTGCTTCATTATTCAACACGGACATTTTCTTTTTCACTGTGGAGTTTTGTATTCAGTTGCTAAGTTTCATGAAAAAGCATTTTCGAAGATACCTAAGACAAATCCTGATTAGAAAAATCTTGGTGAATGCATACTATAAGTAGTAGTAATAAGTATTTATATATTCAGAAGTTGTTCATTACTAGAGTCAAAATTTGCCAATATAAAATATACAAGGTATTTCAAAAAAGGTGTTATAAACTTAAACTATAAAGAAGAAAATATTAATTAATGAGTTCGGAAACGCTTAGTATTTGAGATTCAGGGCGCTAATAATATTGTTTTTTTTTTTTATCTCAAAAACAAATTCTGATTTTAAATTTTGAATCTATACTAACTATGGTATATTGATTTGTTTGTAAATATGAACAGGGTGTTCATAAAATCAGATGTGGAATCATCTGCGACTCAATGATAACTTTAGTCACTATCTTCCATCATTCAAGATAACCTCTTGTGGAGTATTCATGTTGAAAGGGGAAACATTCTCCATTGAATACTGAATAGAAAGATTTTTCTGTGAATTATCCAAGATAAAAATAGAGTTGTGAGTATCTAACAGAAAACAAATAGATTTTCGTCGACAAAAATGTATTGAAGACCTATTGAATGCGATGACAGTCTTGCATCAATGTTACAAATAATTTCTAGTGAGTGTTCCTTCCTTGGAAAACATTTGTCTTTATCTCATTCATCTATACGAGTTCTTGATTAAGACTGGAATCAATTTTTTTTACTTTCCGATTTTTCTTTTGAGTGGGGTTCTTTCAAAATATCTATCAGATGTAGTTCAATATCCAGCGTGGCTTTAGCCCGGGGAAGTATTTGTTTTCTGTTAGATATTCACAAGAATAACTTCACTTTTATCATGGATTTTTCAATTCACAGAAAAATATTTCTATTCAATTGAGAAAGTTTTCCTTTTTAACTATGGTATGCTATTTACAATTTTGGCATCAGAGGCAGTGTTAGATGATTTTTTTTGGGATTGGGGACTTTTTTGTACGCGATTTTTTTGAGTTTTCCAATGAATTATGAAATTTTTTGTACAAAAAAAACACTTACATCAAATGGATAAAAGCACCTGTTTTCCAGAAAATTGAGATACATTTTCAAGTTTTATTTACAACTTTAACTTTTTTTGTGAAAAAATATCAATATTTTCATAATTTCCAATAAAAAAAAATTACATTTATTTTGATACCAGAATTAGATTCTGCACACCAACATTTTTCTATTTGGTTGTTGATTTTTATGTGCTAAATCTGATTTTGGCATTAGAAATGCCCTTGTTTTGAATAAATGTAATATTAGAGGGTTCAATGGGATCCAAACTAGCCCAACTTTTTTAAATATGTTTTTTGGCCGAAGATTACAAAAATATTCAGCTTTTTCACAAAAAGGTACTTTTCTGTGAAGTTGATAGTTTTTCGGAATAAAGCTATTGAAAATGAACAAAAATTTTCAATCTCAATTCAAAATATACTTTATTGTCCAAGAAAATATACAAAAATATATCTTGTGGACAAAAATACACATTAAAAACAATATACCAAACGAAATTAGTTATACATAACAACAGTTAAAATAATTGGTAAAAACAAAATGAGGTTTTTTTTCAAGTGCATTTTCAATAGTTTTTCTAAATAGAAAAGAATTTATAGACTAACTATGGTTATCAATATTTCTGCTCTCGAATATAAGGCAATTTTTCGTCAGTGTTGTAGGTCTAGGCAGACTGATAGATAGATAGATAGATAATTTTATTTCTTTGTTTAACATATACAAGTATAAGAGTATATTACACATTGCCATGTAACAAAGAAAAGTCACAAAACAGAACAGAAAGTTACATGAATTAGTCACTATAATATAATGTAGATTCCAATTATTATATATATATATATATATATATATATATATATATATATATATATACATATAAAACATACATATGTATATAAAACACAACAACGAATATGAGTTAAAATAGCACTAGTTGTCAGCGAGCAAATCACTTAGTGATTCACTAAACTCGTTTATCTTGTAGGGAACCATGTTAATAAGATTTTTCCTAATTTTCTTTTTGAAAGATTCTAGTGGTAGTTCCCTCGTTTCACGAGAGAGCAAATTGAAAAGAGGAATACCTATAGATCTACTTTTTTCCAATCTCTTCCTACTATATATTATAGTGTTGACAAGTAATATAGAGTCTTCTTTCAATGGCCACATTTGATTTTGTTTTATGTACTCAGCATACTGTCTGAAGAATAAATATACAAATTAGTGTTAAATTTTCTCGAAAACAGGTGTTCCTATGTACTTGGACATAGGAGTTTCTTTTTCATGTGTAAAACAATAAAAAATACGTACAAAAAAGTTGGGTTAGTTTTTACCCCTACTACTTCCAAAAATCCTATTTAGCTTTAAACAGATTTTTGCTGCCAGAATTTTAAACAACGCACCAAAATCAGTGAAAATTCAGAATTTTAAAGAATCAGTCTTTGAGACATACAAAACAGAATTATTTTCATGTATATCAAAAACTGAACAACTCCAATCAGATATTTATGGGATTTTTTTCTAATTTTGACGAATACTATCTATTCTGAAAATGTTTGCAACACCGTGTATAGTATTGAGTAATTCAAATATCATATCTGATAATAATTATTCTAAAATAACACTGCCTATTTCTGAATACAAATGTGATACATTCAAATATATATCATGATATAGATAGCCTTTTTTTGAATTCTAAATACTGTTATATCCTCTCCAGAGAATAATTCCATAGCGAGCATAAAAGTAGAAGTTGGATACCTAGTAAAAACTTCTGACTATATTGCTATTTGCGTGTTTAGCTAATATTCAGATGGCGTAGTATGTCCAACTTTGAACATAGGTTATCATATCGATATGGTAATATTGGATTACCTTGTAACCTTTTTTTTATGAATATACCTAGTTTTGTCAAATACATTTTCTCACCCAATTCTCAAAATGATGTTTTGAAAGTCGCTAAATGTCATACAATTTTTAAATGAAAAAGATAACAACCTGAAAATCGCAAACTACCAATGAAATTTGAATGTGCTCCTCTGGGTTCAAAATAATTGTACCCGTTTCCACGAAAGATATAGGCATGATTCTTCTAAGTTATTATCATACATGATTTTCTCCTGGAACTTTGAAATTTTAGGAAAATAATATACATATGTTCAACTGAAAAAAAAACAACGCCTATATGACAATAAAATGTAGCTCCTATGAATATTCCCCAACTTTTGTACGGTACATTTTTTCGATCTCCTTCAACAACAATTATTTTGAATAAATCGCAAAAGATATTTAAGGAAAACTACATCAGATAAGTTTTGGCCAATATTCAAAAAAATATTCATTTTCTTCGACTTGAAGATAACAGATATGCAATGGTGTTCCATGTGAATAAAAAGTTGGTGGCATATCGGGAGAACCAGAAACATGATATATTGGAATTTTTGTTATTGAATCCCAATTCGCTTATATATCCTAACCAAGGCTGTTGAATACGAACTGCAAAGTGCTCAGCTGGAAGGGATTGTCACAAACCCCAATAGATCCAGCAAGAGCCTAGCGGAGATCATTTTCACCAACCAAAAGATCAAATGGTCCGTTAAAAGCTTCAAGCCTTTTAAATCGGCCGCCTTACTACAAAATGGCCTTGAGATAATAGAGCCCTTCTTGAAAAGGCTGTTCAAGGCCAGTCTAATATTCGGATACATACCGAAAGCCTGGAGGGAGGCTGCCGTATTGTTCATACAGAGACTGGAGACGTCCAGCAGACGAACCAAAGTCTTATCGCCCCATCAGTCACCTCCTTCTCCTGAAAACAATGGAGAAAATTATAGACTGTTATATAAGAAGTGAAATCCTCTTGGACAGACCCTTCACAGAAAACAGTTCGCCTATCAAGCAGGCAAATCAACGATTAATGCTCTACAATGCTTAGTTGAAAGCATTGAAAAGACATACCAGGCAAAAGAAATGGCTCTATGTGCCAAGGGAATCAAAGACAATGAAGAAGCAGACAGCCTTGCCAAGGAAGGGGCAAACACTCAATTTTCTGTCCCAGAACCCTTCTGTGGTCTCTCCAAATCCCACATTAAAAAAGTTTCAGTGCTGAGAAACTGACCAAATTAAAAACCACTGGAATGAGGTTCCAGGACAAAGAAACTGCAGAACACCTGCTTTGCGACTGTTGAGCACTGTTTTGCAAAAGGCTTAAGTTCCTCGAAGGGGTTTCTATAACGCCCTAAGACATCAGGAACCTAGCTCCCAGGAAACTGATAAACTTCGTAAGGAGTCTCGGAATCCTGGGCATTAAATAGATGAAGGGTAATGTACAAAAGATCTTATAGGTCGAGGTACAGAGAGGCTGAACAGCACTATCGAACCCCATACAATCTATATCCTAACCATATCAAATTTTCATACAAGCCGCTCAGAAATATAGAAACTACAGGGGTCACTCGATATCCTTGTATATATATATATATATATATATATAAAATAATTTAAATACAAAGGGATACTAAAACGTATCTACAGCCTAAAAAGTGAGATTAGTTGTGTTTTCTTCAGACTGAAGAGATCATTGTTCTATATAAACCTGCAGCTATCAAGCAGAGTTCAATTGGTGAACCTATACTGAATATCTTAAAAGTGGTCTCTACGCTGCAGACTGCATATCACATAACGTTAATATCAATTTCTAACAGCTCAGGTACCCATATTTCACCAGCAAAGTGAAATAAATTAAAAGAATTTGTGCATAACTGGAATGAGGATTTAAGATTACAGGTATTTCTTACAGCAAAATTAACGAAGAGATTATGTAGATAGTGATGTTTGCAAAAGGACAAATTATACATTTACCCTAACGTGAAAACATGCCGAGTTAACAATCGTCAATAATACCACATTTTCATTGAACTCGAGGTTTTTTCCACTAGGATTTTTTTATAAATCCATGGGAATAATTGGTGAGTACCTATATCGGAAATATGACATTTTCTTCGAAGGTTTGTAATCCATGAATAAGTTGAAAACACTGCTCTATCATTTTCACTGAAATCTTTAAAAACTCGTCATCAGTACTATTTTTTGAGGTAGGTAGTGCCAGTAATATATATGGAAATTCTCATGATATTTCAATACTGAAAATTCTAATGTGATGTTTTCAGAACTTATTTGAAAATTGTTACTAGGTCAACTTTTTCATCTCGATCATTTCCTAGGTACCTACTTGCAAAAAAGTTATGTAGTCAAATATCCCAAAAGTTGTAGTTTCTTATCCGTACAGAAGACGATAATTTCTTTAACCGAGCATAATCCATTGATAAAAATTGTATTATTGAATTTTGGGTACGAAACGTCATATCAGGTTCGAAAAGCAATGAACCTACTATAAACTTATTTCAAAGTAGTTCATTTGTTCCAAACTTTAGAAAATAAAAACTGCGCGGGAAATTTGAAATGTGCATGAATCATGTTGAAATTATTTTTCTTAGATGCGTTTTGAAGTGGATTTAGTTCATTCACTTGCAGCCTCAAATGATATCCAATTGAAAAAAGTTTACTAAAGATAATCCTGAAACTTGTTGAGAAAAAACAAACAACCCTTCATTTCAAATAATTTGGAACAGGTGCAAGTTGCCGGGGTGTGTGAGCAAAAAAGTCATTCGTTTTGAGTAGAGTGGGGGGATGTGTTAGTGTTACCGAAGTTCTTAGTCATACTGTTTCTCTCCTGTTTCTCGTTTTTCCACATAGCAACAAGCAGCGTGCAACCGTTGATTTAAAGCTTATTGTTGGTGAAAAAGTTATTGAAAACAATGTCGATGACGAAAAAAATTAGTCGATTGCCACCTGATCCTCGAATGGATGCAACAAGGTACCAATTTCCATATTTTTTTGAGAAGGATGATATCTGGTTACCCGGTAAAAAGTATCCTGTACGGGTAAGCAACGTTTACGACCCCTTGAAATTCTGGATCATTCCGTTAGACAAAAATATCTGTTCTTTTCAAAATCACTTAATGAGCTTCTACTCGAAAAATGGAAAACAGTACAAACTTTCCAAGGAAGCATCAAAAAATAAAATATATTGTGTGGCATCTGTGAATAATGCATACTACAGGGCCATTATTATAGATAAACCTCAGGGTATTCAAAGAAAAATCCCCATTTTTCTTTTCGATTTTGGAGTTCTCGAAGCAGTGCCATTAAAAGATCTCTATTATTTTGATGACAAATGTTATGAGCTTCCACGATATGGTAGTCGGGCAAGATTATCGAACCTTAAACCTTATAAAGATGATCTATGGCCAAAAGAATCTGCTGGAAAATTTGAATCACTAGTGTTAAACAAAATAATCCTGGCCACCATTGATCACATTGATCCTGTTGAGAAAATCATTTATATTAGCACTGCTCGAATTGAACAAATCCCCGAATCATCCACTAGCCAGGAATTATGGGTTAGTATGTATCAAGGCCGCCATTTATTCTTCGATAACAAAGATGACGATGAATCCAAAACCGCAATAGTGCCTGAGGTACTAGAGTTTGCTGAAGGATATCCTATTGAGCCACTGCAGCCCTCGGAAGGCTCCACTGGACAACAAAGTACCGATAATTCTGATGGTTTTCTGTTTCCGGAGATGTTTTTGGGATTACCACAACTCTCCTCAAATGTCGAAGCGCCACTAAGCTGCCAGAGCCTAGAAGATTATGTCCTGATTCCTGAGTTATTGGTGGAATGCTCTCTGGAACAATCGGAAGAGTGTTCTTCGACTGTCGTTTCACTGCAAACATCAAAAAGTATTGTTTTGTCCCAAGAAATGCAGTATGAGGGCGCTGCTTCAGCTGAAGCTGATACTCTGGACACACCTGAACTTTCCACATTTGAGGACATAGCTGGGATCCTGATAGACGAAAAATTGGCGGAGATATATGAACAGGAACAAATTACAAATCCCAGGAACATGCCTCGATTCCTTTTGCCTACGTTTGCCTCACTTGAATCTGGTTCAACACCAAATATCCTCAAGATGCGTGCCATTCTCAATGGAGCCGGATTGGTTACGGTTAGGCAAGTCTATTTGGACATCATGAATCAGATTGCTTTTGGTACATAGGGGCCATTCATATTATTTGTGTCTTTTTGATATTATATTTTTATGCATGTGTTTGAAGTTAATGTTTTCAGTTGAAGTTTTTTTGTATTCGAATTAGTTTGTTTTATTCATTTTGTGCCTTAGTTCCACTTTTCTTTTGAGCCTCATGTTTTTTGTTTCACACAAATCATTTGTGTTACTAGTTCGTACTATGGGTAAAATACCTAATGTACCTGTTTGCTGTTTTAAAAATGTTTTTACTAGTATATATTTTATAAGAGCTGTCTTTTTCAAAAAGTCATATTTTTTATAACTATAACTGATACCTATATCAGCTTCTGACAGTTCCTGTATGTTTATTGTATGGTTCAAAATCTGAAATAAAAGTGGATATTATTCAACTTTACTCTTTTTTACACGCTGCTTCACTTGTATGTTTGTTTGTTTGTAACCAACTCCTTTGGGCGCGATTTTGACCCACTTCCAGACGTCCGAATGATCTGAAATTTGGCAGGTGTACATAATTCCGGTGACAATGCATTAAGAAATTTGTGTGTGAAAAAAAAACAAAATGGCGGCTCCAATATGGCGTACGAGTTTTGTGATTATGGTCCGATTCGCTTCAAAATTGGTATCTGAGGGTTTTCGTGGTCGGAGATTATGATTCTTTTGTCAAAATTGAAAAATTCAAGATGGCGGCTCCAAAATGGTGGACCAGTTTTGTGATTATGGTCTGATTCTATTCAAAATTGGTATGTGGGGGTTTTTGGGGTCGAATATTATGATTCTTTTGTAAAAATTGAAAAATTCAAGATGGCGACTTTAAAATGGCGGCCGAGTTTTGTGATTATGGTCTGATTCTATTCAAAATTGGTATGTGGGGGTTTTTGGGGTCGAATACTATGATTCTTTTGTAAAAATTGAAAAATTCAAGATGGCGACTTTAAAATGGCGGCCGAGTTTTGTGATTATGGTCTGATTCTATTCAAAATTGGTATGTGGGGGTTTTTCGGGTCGAATTTGATTACCAATTGAAAATTGATTGCGACTTTAAAATGGCGGCCGAGTTTTGTGATTATGGTCTGATTCTATTCAAAATTGGTATGTGGGGGTTTTTCGGGTCGGAGATTGTGATTACCTAATTTGATAAGATTATTCCATTTTTTAATTTGCAAAAAAATTATAAAAATAATAGTTTAAAAAAAACTAAAAAAACACGCTTTTATAAAAAAACACACTAAAAAGTAGAAATAAATAATAGTTTAAAAAACTAAAAAACACGCTTTTATAGAAAACCAGACTAAAAAAATTGAAAATAAAAAAAACATGTATTTTATTTTTTTTAAAGCGGGGGGTGCATGGTATCAATAATTATATAGTACATTACAACCTAGGGCAGTAAAGTGAGAAATGTCTCAGATCACAGGTAATTGTTGGCCGAGGTGATACCATGCACCCCACGCTTTTTTAAAAATAAAATAAATTTTTTTCTTATTTTCTATTTTTTTTGTCTGGTTTTCTATAAAAGTGTGTTTTTTAGTTTTTTTAATTTCCATAGATTCAAGTAATACAATGAAATTGTTCAATCAGTTCATGAAAGTCATATTTTGTGGAGCAACCATTTTTCTTCATGGTCACCTAAAAGTAATCCATCCAACTGTACAAGGGCGAACTACTACTCTGGCACAAAAACTCACTGCTTTCACCATTTTTGTTCTGAAAAAAAAAATTGAATAGCTATTATTCGGAATTGTTTAAAAAAAAATCCAAAGAACAAATACATTTCTCTAAACGTTTAAATTTTGGGGGCTATATTGTCTGTGTGGAGTAATGGTATTACCATACAGTATTTTTGGGATTTCCTGCAGATTTTCTCATCTCTGACTAATTTATAGGGTAATCTTGTTAGGTATTGGGAAAATTTTGAAGAATCAAATTTTGAAAAGCCTGTACTTACATATGATCAATTCCTGACTTTTCTATCATTTGAAAGTATAGGAACCTAACAATATCATCCACACGTGAAATTCTGACGAATTGACAGGTTATTGATGTGGTGAACTTTTGAAAGAAACTAATAATAAGCTTTTTTTATTCACTGATTACTTCTTATTACCTGTGTTCGGCATTTAGATATGAATGATACATTATTGTTTTCCTTCTGCTGTATTTCACAGTGATATCCCAATTTTTTTAAGCAATGTATTTCAGCAGTGGCTCATCAGTTTTTTTTTTATTAATTTTAGGAATACCAGGGATCCCAAATAGTTTGGGAAACCATAGTTACCAGAATTATAAGGTGGAGTCTCTGAGACAAGATTCTATAATATATAGAATTGGAAAAAGGACTCTATAAGAAATTGTTCAGGAATATGAGATTGAGATGTTCATTTTGTTTTTTTTTATAATGCTGTGGATGTCAGCAACCAATGTATTTTGTGCATTTTAATCTGACCCAAGTGATTCCTTGAATATCAGACGTTTTTCAAATTCCTTGAATATTAGAAGTTTTTTTTTGTTCAGAGAAATGCGAATATGGAGAAAGACTCATTGCTGCTGAATATTCCTGGTGGGTCCAAAGGATTGCTCTGTATTGAAGGTTTGACATTCGATTCATCTTTGCAATACACTTGGACACAAATAAATTATTGTACAAAGATGTTTTGACAAAAAATATCTGAAATGGAGCTCCGAAACATTCAATTGATCATTTTCAGTCTGTTATAAGATATTTAGTGCTGATATATTGTCTTTGTTACTTTGGTTAATTCTTTCTAGGCAAATTCACAGGATCAGCTACTTCTTTGGTGTATCTGTTTGGTTTAAGTTTTTTCATAGAATAATCTGATTGGGTTGATTGAGTAGGGTATTCCAGGATGACGAATTTTTGGTCCGAAGAGATTAAAAGTAAAGTTTCAATTATCATAATCTAGATTGTAGGGGGGTCGATATGGCTCTTCAGCCTCTCCGTACCTCGACCTATAAGATCTTTTGTACATTACCCTTCATCTATTTAAGACCCGGGATTCTGAGACTCCTTGCGAAGTGTATCAGTTTCCTGGGAGCTGAGTTCCTGATGTCTGAGGGCGTCAATGAAACCCCTTTGAGGAACTTAAGCCTTTTGCAAAACAGCGCTTGGTAGTCGCAAAGCAGGTGTTCTGCAGTTTCAGCGAAGATCTCGCAGTAATGGCACAGTTCACTGCCCCAGCTATCCATTTTTTAGTTTATACCTCAGAGGACAATGTGAGCAGTCTCGATACCAGTTTCAAGTCTTTCTTGTCTAAATCGAGAAGTTGTTTAGCTTTCCCTGGCGATGGACTCCGAAGCCTTTTTGCTTGTCTTTGTCCTGGAACGTTATCCAGTGGTTTTTGATTTGTTCAGCTTCCCAGCTCTGAAACTCTCCTTTAATGTGGGCTTTGGGGAGACCACAGAAGGGTTCTGTGCCAGGAAATTGAGTGTTTGCACCTTCCTTGGCAAGGCTGTCTGCTTCCTCGTTGCCTTTGATTCCCTTATGAACTGGAACCCACATCAGTATGACCTGATTATTTGTAGACAGTTGTCTTAGGGAGAGTTTGCGGTCCCAAGTCAGTCTCTAGACTCACAAGTGTGTGACTTTAGAGCTTTCAGTGCTGCTTGGCTATCTGATAGGATATAGATTTTTGCCCCCCCCCCCCTGGAGTCTCTTTCAAGGTATTCTTGGGTGCAAATTTCTATAGCATGCATTTCCGCTTGAAACATTGTTGAGGCGTTTTGAGAGCCTAAAACTAGGACCCGTTACTCCCACTCCATTATTTGTCTTAAGAATGAAACCTTTTTGTGTATTGATAATTGCATCCTTAGCATCTGGAAAACTTTTTTCCCAAATGTTACACAGATCAATTCAGCTACTAAATGGAAGAGGTCTTGGTATTTTTTGTGGGTGACCCCTTCTGGAGATAAGGACTGGCTGTGGTGTCACAATAAAAAAAATTCACAAGTAACTCATTTACCACACTTACTCGCATTTCGATAACGAAGTTATCATTATCAGTAGGTAAACTATAGTAACTGTAGTTTACCTACTGATGATGATATCTTAGTTATCGAAATGTGCATATAGGTGTGAAGTGAGTAAGTGTGGTAAAGGGGTTACTTGTGAATTTTTGACTGTAGATAAGTTTTTTTAGTGTAGGTAATTTATTTCTTGTGGGTTTTATTCTGTTGTTTTTGGCTTTGGATCGGTACTGGTGTTTGTACCCAAAATAACCTTTTGAATTTCTTCTTGTGTTAAGGGTCCTTGGTTTTCTCTTGTTTTTTACTTTATTCGACTGACCATCATCCATTAATTCCATTTCACTATATGAACCCTCACTTTTTGAAGTCATTCTACCACACTAAGCACTTGACTTAAAATTAGGAGTAAATATAACACGTTCATTATATAGCATTCTAGTAATTCTATTTGACGCTTTTTCAAAGGATTTGCCTAATGAATCTTGAAAATTCAGACTTTAAGTTATTGAGACAGTTTAGTAGTTTGCACTTCTACACCTATATAGATTTTCTAGATTGGTTCTCATTTTTTAGGTTAAAGGTATAATAAACCAAAAAAAAATCAGATAAATGTCTTTTTCTGACAGGATAAATAACTTTGGAAAAATACACCTTACTTGAGACCAATTAACCACGAATAAGTAATTTTCAATGATGCTGAACACAAAAGAATTAGAGAATATGAACAGGATGACCATAAAATCAGATGTGGAATCATCTGCGACTGAAAGATAAACTCTAGTCACTATCTTCCATCATTCAACTTCTTGTGGGGTATTCATGTTGAAAAGGGAAACATTCTCAATTGAATATTGAATAGAAATATTTTTCTGTGAATTGAAAAATCCACAATAAAAATGAGTTATTTTTTGTTAATATCTAACAGAAAACAACTACTTCCCCGGCTAAAGTCACGCTGGACATCTGATAGATATTCTGAAAGGACCCTAACTCAAAAGAGACAATTATTTCAAAAAAATAATCTCTAATGAAATATTCATGTACTGTGAAATTGTTGGTTGCAGATAAATGGTTTTTTTTGTGGTGATTGTGGTTGTGGTGGTGGTGTTGGTGGTGGGAAGAATTAATGTTGAAATGGTAAGAATAAAAGAACACATAAACCTATGGGAAATGGCTTATCACTTTTGTGGAAATCGACTATAAAGTATAATTAATTAACTACCCTGAAAAAGTATTTCCTATTTTGATTAATCATAGAGGACAATTAGGTGTATGTTAATATTTTACTTGTCAGATGAGACTGGGCATGTCATATGAATCATTATCTGATGTAAAAACGGGACTTGGATATTATTATGTTGTATGGTTTGAGTTGCCTGTGACATCAACATAAACATCAGCTTGGTTCTTAGGACTGGTTTATCTTCTACAGACTTTTCATTGTCAATAATCCAATGTATCTAGGGGGAATGGCGTTGAAAAGTTAACAAAGAGAAAATCTACCAAAATCCAATGATGTCTCATTATACACGTATTATATTGAATCAAATTGAAGAGGGAATCGTAAAGTATAAAAAATTTAAGGGTTTCTTTCAGAAAATTAGGTCTTTTTCTGATACACTGAGAAAATTGTTAGTGATTTATAGATCAAAAAGATGAAAAATAATTTCAATTAATGATTACGTCAGATATATTCCTTTATTTTCATTGGTTTAATACAGTGCATAGGAAAATTAGTTCTCAGGGATTTCAATAAAAATCTAATGACCCACTCACGATCCTTTCATTCATTATTCAAACAATTCAAATCCACCTTGCTTTTCTGAACTAATCTTACCTCTTTGAACATAACATAGTCTCCAAAACAAACAAAAAATGAGTGCGTGTAACCTTTATGAGCGGTTAAAGTAAAACTTCTTTGACGTGGCAAATATTAGGATTAAACTTAAAATAAATAAGTTTTTTAGTTTTTAGTTTAATTAGAATTTAATACTATATATTGATTATATAATTTACAGTGAGCAACATAAAGTCATACACTTATTAACATCGAGCATAACGAAATAATAATAAAATATCTTTATTGATATATATTGATATATAATACATATAGTATAAAAAGTATAAAAAAATATAATACAATACAATCAACTGGTCATCGACTTGAGTCCTTCAGCCTGTATTTTTTTTATAACAGGTGTAATACCTTAATTTTTAAGTTGATAAGTATGTACATTTTACTGTAACAAAAAAAACTGCTTCTGTTGATAATTCCTGTATTATTTCTGATAATGTCTTTTCAGGGAATTTACACTTGGGGTGGGCTATGGTACGTTCCAAGAGTAATGGTTCCATTAAGTTGATATTATGAGGTTTTAGTGCAAATTTCTTGATAAGGATATTTTCAGCCTGTCCTGGATTGGCTTTCATAAAGTAGTGCATTTGAGGGGTCATGGAGTGGGTTCGTTGGGTATTACGAAATTAATTCATTTATTATTAAAATTTGAAATTAAAGGTTTCGGATAACTAAAATGAGAAACATAAACTCTGCTTTGCAAATTTTCTGAAATTTCGTTGATTAATTGGAGAATTATCATTGTTAAATAAAAAATGTCTCTCAAACAATCCAATAATGGTTGAGATTATCTGAAATTAACATTGAAATCTCCAGCAAGAATTATCGGGAACTCATGGTAATTCCTATTTAAAAGACTTGAACCTTCAATAGTAAAGTGGAGTAATTGCTGATGAATACATTTTATTGGGAGAAATGTAAAGAATGATAATCAAAGGTGGACCATGTATATTGTCACACTGAACAATAGCAATGCCATATTTTTTATTATACTTATTTTGAAGATATATTTTAAAACGTTAATGAATATATACCACATCTCATGTGTTTATTAACAACTATTTACTATATCTAACCTCATTCCATTAATTGAGAGAAATTACTTAATCCGAAATCGTTCGCGCTGTGACACAGACATATTTTTGTAATTTTGAGGTAATAGGCTGGAATTTTGTATGTTATTCGTTATAGAAACATTTTTTTAAAAAATGTGTATTTTTACAGGTTTTGAATTTTGACACCAATAGACGTGCCATTTTTAAGACAACTAATTACTCAAAATAAAGGCAGAACGTCTGTCGGCGTTCTAAAAGTAACGTAGTCATCTGCAGAAAGATATAGTCAAAATTTGAAACAAAATAAAAAACCATTGAACATTCCTTATATTGACAAAATGTATAACTCTAAAAATAAAATATTATCGTATTTTGGAAAAAAAATCGTAACTCAAAAACTAAAATATTATCCTAAGTATGTTTGGAAAAACATTGCACTAAAATAAAATATTCTTCTAAATATCTTCCAAAAAAAAATGTAACTCAAAAAATAAATTATTATTCTAAGTATCTTTGGAAAAAAAGTAACTCAAAAAATTGTTACATCACACTGTACATCGCATGACACAGCAAATACAACTAATTGAGTTTCTTATGGAAAAGACGACGCCGAACGACGTTGTGATGAACTTGGGACGGGCAAATTCTTGGCCAGCAGGGTGGGGATTTAAACCGATATTTTATGCAAGAAATCGACACAACACAAACCTTTTGCACACAATCCGTGACAGTAATTACATGTCTTCTATAATAACTATGCAAAATTGAACGTCGTTCCGCATTCTGTCCAATTTAATCCGGATGTGTGAGGACACAGTGCGGCATTGTGTCGCAATTGTCACCGACCTCTATGATGGCATATGACGTTAGTGTCCATCAACGTGTTAAAATTATGTGATATTTAAGATATTCTATATTGACTTTATAAGAAAAATTTGAATGTTGATCAAATAAATAAAAACTTACGTTTCTTGCGTGGCAATATATCATAATATGGTTGATTTTTTCGTATATTATTATTTATAGATGAAAGTGTAAAATGTTCTTGTGATTCAGCCATTTCAATTCAATCCAGCACTATTTAATGCTTTTATATATTTTTTTTTCCGTTTTTATCACTTTCACTTTTGGAAAATATTCACTCATAAATTAAATATCGAAAATAACACTTCATAAGTACATGGATTTGGTCGCAATAAAGTGTAAGGTCAGCTGCACATTATTTATGTAAATAATACATACCGGCTCATTGCTTGTTCACTTCCGTTACGCTTGTCATCCAAAGCATTCAATTACCTCTTAGCGCGCCTTATGAAGTTTTCCTTCAAACATTGTTTGAATATACTCCATTTTATTTCTCAGATATATAAAAAACCAATGATTACTAGAAATATAGGGAATTCATTGGAGAAAAACGCCATTCTATTACCAAACTTCTACATTAATGATTATAATTCATATATGAAATGCTCATTTAGGATTTACATACCCCTAATTTTAATTTACCCTGTTCGAAAAATGGAATTGTGAATTACTTTTGATTATTCCCGGGTATAGACGTTATATTCAAACTCATTCATGAATCATTTTTCCATGTTTTTTGTGCTCATGACACTTTTTGGAGGGATCACAGCAGAATCTAGAGCATGTAAAAAATTTGGGAAATCTATCTAACCAAAAGCCTTGTTTCATCCATTTCTCAGTTGAAAAAATGGGTGGTGGGAGATATTTTCATGCAGGCTTCTTTGATATTCAAGGGTAAATGGTTATAGAATTTAATGGATGCGTAATGTGGCCCATTCTCTGTAGTTTTCGATCTTTGTGTATGAATAGACAATACAAAATTAATATATAAAATATAGTCTGAAAGATAAATAAAATACCCACCAGCAAATTATTTTACTCAAGTAATTTATTATACTTTGAGTTTTTTCTTGAAACGAAAAACAGTTGTAGATTCTTTCAAAATTGTGGCAGTTTATTGTATTCATTCATTCCCAGATTGAACATTGTAATTGTCAAGTAAGCTCTAGGAAATCAAAATTTGTGAGCTGTTTCCAAAGACGGTCCTACTCTGGTGCACCTGTGAGGATGGGTGATAATATCGCGTCTCTGCAATATGAGCCTAACCTTTTTTGTTTTTGCGAGACCTTTGACGTTTTTATACTCTAACATTAATTTAGATGCTATTTTGTTTGATCCTAGCGCCACAATTACTTCTTTGCTGTCTAAGCAGATACATTTTGGTCCCGACTTATTTTGTAGAGGTTCTTCTGCACACAGGTAAGTATAGTATATTTTTGAGCCTCGAACACTGTTACTTGTCGAAGTGATCAAAATCTACAGCAGATAAAAATTTCAGGAAATCCAGCTAAAAGCCTCGTTTCATAGCCATTTCTCTATGGTTTGTGAGGGATTCTTTCGAATTGAAAAATGTGGTGGTGGGAGATATTCTCTTTCAGGTATACCAAAAATTGATTTCTCATCTACATATTTTTCCATGATAGAAAAATCAGATACTGATATTAAAGGTAAGTATTTCATTCACTGCTCTAAATATGCTTTTACATTATATCACAGAAATTATTTTAAGTGAAGTTGTATGAAAGTACCTTTCAAAAGGTCCTGCACCGTTCTTATAAAAATTGCTTTCAGTTGAATTTTCTGAATTTGTGGTATGTTATAGGAATAATAATCTTATTAGTGTACACATACATTTCTGAGAGAATAAAATTATTATATTGAATCATTCCAGATTGATAGGAAGGTGGAATTTGTAGAATAGTCATGAACCAGATATTTATATGTGCAGAATTCCTCAAAGTAACAAGGAAGCAAAAGATGTTTGTAGTATACATTTATATAAGTGTAATTTTGGAATATATGGAGTTGATTTGGTATTCTGGAAATTTTTAACAATTTCCGTATATGAAATGGAAATGAGGTTGAAAATTTAGATAGCTATCCAGCATGAAATCTAAGCTCTTGAATTCAATTACAAACTCTATTTCTTTCCTTGTAATGTGTAACATGAAGCTATTTAATCGATTAGAAATAATGTATCGGTAACAAATATTTTGTTTTGCTAATATTCGGTTTGAGTTTATGATTTAAGTATACTTATTATTTATTTTTTATTATTATTTATTTTCAAGACAAATATTCATTTTATCTACTTTTTTTAGGTATTCTGCCGAAATTCATAATAAAGTGTCATCTGCAAAAAGTTTATGAAATTACAGTCCTCGATAATATATTATTCAGATCAATTAAAGCAAAACTGATCCTAGAACATTTCTCTGAGGTACTACAAGTACAGTCTCACGTGATGTTAACAGACACTCATTTATTTTAATTGCTTAAGTTGTGATGTCAGTTAACCATAATACCTGTAATATTTGATGATCAACTTGCGACTTCTATTTAAAAACATACCAAAAACTAGTAAACAAATATATATATATATATTCAATATATTCAAGACAACCGTATCGATCAAACTAGTTCCAATGTGGAAAAATATTACATTTGAACTGTGATTCAAATATATATATATATATATATATATATATTTGAATCACAGTTCAATGTAATATTTTTCCACATTGGAACTAGTTTGATCGATACGGTTGTCTTGAATACTGTCAATGAAATAATTATTGAACAATTTTGCAATGTCAGCATAATTCTCCGAATAATTGACAGACCATCATATGTTTCCCACATACTATCTGGATTGCATTTATTTTGATCTATCTTTTCATAATGGGAGTTCCTTTCCTGGAGTTCAAGTTGATTTAAATAATTTGTTTCTTCCGTAAGGTTTTAAACTTGCTCCAATTTGCTTCAGTTTTATTATTTTTAAACATACATGTTATATTCTTTCTTTTGCTTTTTCTTTCAATGTTCCATAAAATAGCTTCTGATTCTCCCTAAAGTTTTCACATGATCGTTTAAGATCCTTGTTATTCCACAGCTCTCTTTATCTGATTTCAACAGTATATTCTTTGAGTCTTGCAATTTATCTTCTAATCGGTTTATCTCTTATTTTATCTCCTGCAATTTCTGTTGGCACTGTAATTCTCTATAGCTCCTTATTTTTTCATATATTTTTGTTCGTCTATTATCCATAGTCTTTTTTTTTTATCCCTTATGTCCATTTTGAGTAGGTAATGATCATTTTCTCTCTCAGTCTGACTTTTGTCTCTTTGACTTTTTTCACTTATTATTATTATTATTGATTTTTTCCCTCTATTTGGTTCCTCTCTTGTGAGGTTATTATCTATACACAATTTCATAATCTTTTCTCCGTTATCATTTTTCACATTGTAATAACGTTTGTACGATGCGAACGCAGAATTCAAATAAAATAATTTTGTTTTAACCTGATGATGACAAATACCATGTCGAAACGTAATTAAGAAAAATTATATGAATTGACTGAATCAGACCTTTATTCCGAGAAATTGAAGAAAATATATATGTGATCAAGAAACTAAGGAAAAAATATATATATATATATATATATATATATATACAGTACGGCTTTTAATAGTTCCCCCCTGTTAACTTTTGAACGGTTCGACGTAGAACAATGAAAAAAAAATGTATTGAATGATATCACCGATACTACTTTTTGAAATGAAAGACATTGTGATTGCCGATAGATGGCGCGGGGGGGGGGCATATCAACTTGAAAATTTCAAATAACATGGGGAGTGGAACATCGTTGAAAAGATAACTCAATTCTCTTTTCAACAATCTAGTTTTTTTCAATTTCGTTAGTACGTTTTTTCACAATATGCATTTGAAATGTCAAGTATAACAAAATTTGAAATGCATATTGTGAAAAAATTCATTAACGAAATTGAAAAAAGAATTGAGATATCTTTTCAACGATGTGCCACTTGACCCCCCATGCTAGTTGAAGTTGATGTGCCCCCCGCGCCATTTATCAAGCAATGCCTTATATTTCAAAGATTAGTATAAATGATATAATTCAAAATAGTTTTGGTCCCATAGTTCTATGTCGAAGCGTTCAAAAGTTATGTCGAACAACCATAGTTGAAAGAAAAATTGAATGACCGTTTCAACGATGTGGAAATCGACCTCTATGCCTTTCGAAATTTTCAAGTTGATGTGCCCCCAGCGCCCTTATCAAATGTAGTGACCAGCTCATATCAGAATTAATTTTCAGCCTTGAGTAGAACTGTGTGAAAATAGTTTCATTAGAGCTAACAATTAAATAATTTGTAGACCAGTTTGTGAATTTTCAGGATATCATGTTTTTCCTGCAGTTTGTGAATTCTAACGATAGCAGGTTAAGTTTTTCCTCCAATTCTTGGGAGTTTTCTGCATTTACAGCAAAAGTACATGTGTATGTAGGCAAATCGTTGATAAAAAAAAAAATATAAGTCCCAGTATGGAACCCTGGGGAACTCCTAGGTCTACATAGAAATATGGGTACTCATTGTCAAGTTTAACATAAATTTGTCAATTTACGAGATATAACATTAGCTACAATAGGAAGTTCTCCAAATTCCAGATTATATAGTTTTTTTTTTTTCATAATAGAGTGATTTAGAGTGTCAAAAGCTTTTGATAAACCATAGAAGAGCACACCAACATACCTTTTTTTCTCGAGGTATGTATAAACATACTCGAATAGATCGCAGGAAGCACTCTCTGTCGATCTACCTGGACAAAATCCATTTTGGTTATTTGTGATCATTTCATTTAGAAAGGATTGTATACAATTTTTTTCGATTACTTTGCACAATAATGGGTCAATAGTTATCGATGGCAGATGTATCATTACTTTTAAAGATAAGGATCACAGTTCCACCAAGTTGAATAGATAAAACTCAAACTCAAAACTCTTCCTTTGAACTGTCCCACACCACCAAATTTTTAGGAATCCACATTGACGAGAACATGAATTGGTCTTCTCAGATTGATAACCTCGCAAATAAACTAAGTGGAATATCGTATGGAATTAGAGTTATATCAAAATACCTGCACAAAGAGGCTACAAAAACAATATATACTGCTAACTTCGAATCGGTTGCTCGATACGGAATTATTTTTTGGGGTAGCAATCGAAATATCGAAAAAATCTTTATAGTTAAAAAAAGAATAATAAGAGGAATCAACAACTTAAATTATAACCAAACTTGCAGAACAGTTTTCAAATCCACCAATATAATGACAATTTATGCGATTTATATCTATGAATGCCTAATGTTCATTTATAAAAATTCACTCTTCTTCACTGAGAGTATACCTGCTCATAAGTATCCCACTAGAACAAATGAATATATGTATCCCCTTCATAGACTAACAGCAACTGAAAAAAGCGCCTACTATATGTCAATCAAGCTTTTCAACCATCTTCCTAATAGAATAAAACTGACAAAGAAAATTGGAGTTTTCAAAAGAGAAGTAAAAAAACTTCTCATAGACTTAGAGCCCTATGATTTGAACGCATACCTCACTGAAACATTCATTTAAAAATATTTATAACAAAGAAATCTAAACCTCCTTGTTTGACGCCATTTCATTCTATGTTACCGACCTTTTGCAATAAATGTTTGTTATCTACTCTGAAATAAAGCTGTTTATTATTATTATTATTAAAACTATGTGTCTCAAAGTTTCCACTATGTATTTACCAATTGTTTTGACAATTATTGTTAAGCAATCCATTCCTTCAGATTTTGTATTTTTAAGACTATTACCTCATCATCATTGTAATTTACAGTGGTCCAGTAGAATGTATAACTACAGGAGAGTAACGAATGTATTATTTTCGAAAAAACTATCACCAAAATGCATTCGAATGGCTAATCTTGGTTTGAAGAAAAATATTTACCAAAAGCATTAGATATAGTTTTTTTGTCCTTTATTATTTCATCTTCAATTTTCAACTCAATGACTCTTCCCATGGTTTTTCTAATAAGATTCCAAACTTCCTTTGGTCTGTCTGTTATTGAACTGCTATCTATGAGTTGCAGATTTTTTTTATTTGAAATTTTTTGAACGTGCAATTTTTTTGCTCTCCTATATATTAATTCTCGTACTCCACACAATTGAAAGTTTTTTTAATCCACTCATTTTTATAATCTGATTAGCAGTGGTGTATCTAGGAAATTTGCTTGGGGGGGGGATGAAAAAAGTTCTATACTTGTAGGTACAAAAAACATAAGTATATTTTTTTATTCAAATTTATTCAAAAATACAAAATGTAATTAAATAAAAAAAAAACATACTTATAGGTAAGTACAAAACAAATATTTTTTTCGTTAAAATAAAAAATTATTACAAAATGAAATCCAATCTCCTGTGTTTCTTATTTGCAAACCTTCCAATAACATTTGAAACATCTATTTGCACATCTCTATGAACATGAAGTAGACCTAATCCAACCAACCGCTCCTATTCCATCGTTGATCGCAGCCAAGTTTTCAATCAAAGAAAAACTTCATTCGGGGGATGCCACACTAACTGGCAATGTATTTAAAATATGAAGACACTTCTTTATCAAGGGAAATATGTTAGCGTCACAAGATTTCTAAGCAAGTAGTCCGGCATCTAAAATTGCAGATGAATTTTTTGTAGTTTGCCTGCCACAAATACATTTCTGACGTTAAGTTTTAAAGAAATGTCATCAAACTTGCTAAGGTATTTACTCAGGCATTTGAAATTTCATATATTTCCGGTTTTGCTCTTAGACGCGTGAAGTATCATAATATTAATATTATAAACACTAAGAGATAGGTCTTGTGTACCATTTTCAAGAATGGGGTTGTATACAATGATTCTGCAGCGACAATAGCGGCCACGACGACGTTTCAGATTTGAGTAGAGATGTGGAGTGTGGTAGCAATTCCATCAATTTAAACATTTTGCAGTTTCTTGAGGGGGTGATTACTCCCCCTCCCTTAAATACGCGCTTGGTCATTAGTGATCCAAGAGACTTTATATTCGGATTTTGTATTACCATCTACAGATTTTGTCACTATGGTCAATATTATAGTTTATAATATTAAAAAAAATATACTGCAAGTCATGTTCGTGAAAAAAATTATCAATTTTTGAAATTAATTTCACATTGTTTTTATTAGTGAAAAACCTCGTATGTTCTGTATTCATATACAGTGCATTCCATTTAAAACGAGCCATCCTGAATAACTTTTGGTACAATGATTTTCAGGAAAAATAAAAAAACAAGTCAACAATAGTATACAGGGGGACACATTTTGACATATTCACATTTCATGTTACTTCCACTATCGACCCCCAGAGCATGTCACATTTTTTTTAAAATGGATCACCCTATATTGTTTCGCATTATCAGATGCTCCATGATGAGCAGATTTCAACAAAGTATAAAACATATGGTCTGACGCATATGGTTCGGGAGCTACAAATTATTTTCCATTAGTCCAACGTGCCCTAAAACTGCAATAGAAATAACTTCATCGTTGACAACTCCTGAACGTTTCGGAATTATTGAACAAATTTATGGAAACTGGATCTGTTAGCAATAAAAAGCATAACCGTTCAGGAGTTGTCAACGATGAAGCTATTTCTATTGCAATTTTAGGGCACGTTGATAATGAAAATATTGTACTCCGAACCATATGCGTCGACCATATGTTTTAACTTTGTTGAAATCTGCTCATCATGAGCATCTGATAATGCGAACAATATAGGTGATCCATTTAAAAAATGTACATGCTGTGAATGAATAACATCAAATGTGAATATGTCAAAATGTGTCCCCCTGTATACTATTGTTGACATGTTTTTTTATTTTTCCTGAAAATCATTGTACCAAAAGTAATTCAGGGTGGCTCGTTTTAAATGGAATGCACTGTATATATACAGATAATGGCTTGACAAGAGAGTAGCCTGCGAAGATAAATTCAGGAGCCTGGGTCGAACATGTGCCTGCTTGAAAGGTAATATATATTTTTATTTTCTTCCGTAAATTCTTGTTTTTTTTTCGGAATTGAGTCAGGGAAAATT
The DNA here is from genome assembly GCA_018342105.1 of Gonioctena quinquepunctata. Lineage (NCBI taxonomy): Eukaryota > Metazoa > Arthropoda > Insecta > Coleoptera > Chrysomelidae > Gonioctena > Gonioctena quinquepunctata. The sequence goes on along the minus strand of JAFIRS010002019.1, from coordinate 55,703 downwards.
AATTGTATTTGAAAGATGCATTTAAAAATCATCAACAAGATTTTTGGATTTATATCTTTCCGATTCGTGTGAAAAAAATGAATGACAGGATGACGTTTTTCTTTTCATTTTGTCCTTATTATCACAAGCAGAACAAATAAAAATTATATATTGAAAAACATCAAGAAATAATCAACAGTGATTTCCTTTTTTTTGTACCCTCTTAGAGATACTTTTGCAGTGTTTCCAAAACAACTAACAAAAACTCTGATTCCCCAAGAGGAATTTGGAATTCAGAAAGTAGGTAAATCGCCCAATTCTTTTTCAAGAAAGGATAGGTGATGATGATTATGTTAATATTTTTATTGTTCCGTAACACATCCTTCTAAAAACTGAACTCCAGTTAGAACATGTGAAATTTATCATATTTATTTGAGGAATGAGAATTATAATTTGTATGTGTATTTTCAAGGGGGGTAATTTTGGTAACATAATAGTTTATGGATTCTGCAAGAATTCATGATTTCCATGTTCTAAGAACTAATAACTCGCATACAAAAAATTTGATGTTTCATAAAGGTTTGGTTAAATTTAATACACTTCCATATGATGTTAGGAGTGTTCCATTAATATGGTACTGTTCAAAAAACATTTGATACAAATGATAATAAACATTACTGTAATCTTTCATCAATATCTACAGTTTTTAGTACCTACTGTTTTCTGTCATTTATTTATATGCATTCTAATTCTAGTTTTTTTTTAAACTTTATATTAGTATTCCCATTTAAATACAGTTCTTGTAGAACGTGAAGTTTTTTCTAAAGATTATGTATCAGGTTCGAACTATAACCGTTATTAATTGCAAATTCTTTAATAATATTTAATTCTCTATTGAAATTATTTTCAGAAAGGGGAATATTGACTAATTTGTGTATCATACTGTCCCTGATTCTTAATTACATTCCGTAGCTTTTACTACTTGCTCTACATATTCAAAATAAAACATTGTAATTTTTATTCAGTATTGTCTGCACCTGATGAAGCTATTGTATAGCAAAACACTTGTCATGGTATTTACGTTAGTATGGATTTTCATCAAGCAGTTGCCTTCTGTTGAGGAATTATTTATCATATGATGTAAGCTCACAGGCTTAAGAGAGGAGCCAGCGATGACAAATTCGGGAGCCTGGGTCGAACCGAGCCTGCTTAAAAGGTAAAGTAAATACAATTCTTGAATTTTTCTTGTTGATGTTTTTTTCGGAAATAAGTCTAGAGAAATTCATTGTATTCATGTGAAAAAAAAATAAATAACAGGGTGACGTTTTCACCTTGTTCTTATCACTCAATCTGGCATATGTCAGAATAAACAGGGCAATCAAAAATTATATATTGAAAAACACCACCAACTATTCAACAGTGGTTTCTTTTTTGTGTACCTCTCGTAAAGATTCTATTTTAGTATTCCTAAACATTTGAGGAATGAGAATTATCATAATTTGTATGTGTATTTTCGTAAATTGTCAACAAAATGGCACATCCTGTATGAAGTTTTTGAATTTGACATTGAGCTTCGATATCGATTAACATTGCATTTTCATTTGGGGTATCTACTCATCATTTGATTTCAATTTCAAGCCGCTTTTAAATTGATAGATTATTTAAGGGATACTTTTTATACAGAGGGATTTATCACAGCATGCGGAAAATTAATAAGTTTTCCATGTCAGAAAGCCTCTACAAAATTTTAGAGCAATCCAAGGTAGTTTAAATTTTTCTGCAACCTGCAACAGGACGCGTGAGTACACATCTCCAGCTAGCTGTCTAGTCGTTTCTGAGTCGTAATTTAATATTATGTAGTAGGCAGAGGTGAATAACCTTTCATTGCTCGTGAATACTGCTATATGATTGGTAACTGTGATATGCAGTCAATGAATATTATGTAGTGTTTTTTTTTTGCTATATTGTGTGATTGAACCAAAAGGTTACTCCTTACCTTTTGTTGTGTTCTGTTTCTGCTCTGATAAGTGATTTGGCAGAGTCCTTCGCGTTACATCAGCATAATTGAATCCATCGGCGGCATATCTACTCAAAAAAAAATAGGTCATATTTGATTTATTTTTCAATTTTATTACTCGTTTTGGTAGGAACAACCTACCATTAATTTTCCGCGTGTTGTGGTAACTCCCTTAATCTGTGTTAACTTCCTTATATCTAAAAGTTATCCATTCATTCAGTTATATCATTGGTACAAAAAAAATCAAGAATCATACTTTTTTGTTATACAAATCTTTACTCGGGTACATACAAATATTTCCACTGAAGCAACACAACGGATTTTTTATCAAAAAGTGTCACTGGTTTTTTTTTTATTCTGCGCAGTATGAAAAGTTTCCTGTTTTTAGTTTTTGAGATCAACGTTTATTTTCGAATATTTTATAACAATTCCTGCCGAAATGAATTACCGAATATAACAATAATAAATGCTTTTATTGACAAGGTTTCTCTTACAGACCATTATAAGCTACAAGGTGAATAAGTTATGTGGTATCTTGTCAAAAGGCAGAGTTCAAACTACCTGACGATGCAAGTGTTTGCTCTCCCACTCCAAAGTGTACCCATACATCTAGCATGTAGATGAATGGGTAACAGAAACTGAGATATTTACATGATCAATAATATACATATACGTAATTATGACTCCATGTTGCCTCTATAGGAGGATATACAGAAGCGAAACACTATGTTGAACATACAGACAGAAACTGAATTCAAACTCAAACAGGCTGAATGAATAAATTTGACAAAATATCGTTCTTAAGGGTTTTTTTCATGCATGAGAGTGATATACGTTTATACTTATCGGGTAACCAATTGTATAGCTTACTTATATTAATGAGAAGGAGCATTTGTAAAAGGAAATCACTCTGACGCAGCAATTCTGAACTCACAGATCACTGTCATATGCCGATTTTCGAGAAGAAATATATTCAACACAAATATTCCCTTAACGATACAATGTTGATTAATGACAAATCTGAAAATATAATTATATATGGGAGTACCATTTGAAATCAAAAAGTTGTTTTCTACCCTTATATGTTCCATATGCAAAAGCAGTCACTTATGATTTAATTCCAAATGTAAACTAAGTTTAGTTTTCCCAATGTACATTTTGTATCCAATTGCATGTTGGAATAACTAAAATAAAACAGATAATATTTCAAAGAGTATCGGTAATACCAGAATGATATTTTGTATTAAGGTCACATTCCAGGGGTTGGTGCGTACTGAGAAAGGTTTTTCAGAAATTCGAATCCTGAGAGGTTTCAACTACTCTGAATATTTCAGTAATTTTTATTTCATCATTTTGCTTGGGAATATTTTTTTTCATATCTGAATTTTGCACAACCGCCAAAAAAAACTACCCCTATTATAAAACATATACCTCAAAGAATAACGGTAATAGGAGAATGAGATTTTGGTTACATTCCAGGGTTGGTGCGTACTGAGAATGGATTTTCAGAAATTCGAATCCTGAGATTTTGAAATTACCCTTTGAATATTTAAAAATATTTTTATTGCTCATTTTACTTGAGAATATTTTTTCTTTTCTGAATTTTGCACCCCATGTGGTGGAAACTACCCCTATTATTCATCAGCTCATACCTCAAAGAGTATCGGTAATAGGAAAAGGAAATTTTGCTCGAGAGTTACATTTCAGGGATGGGTGTATATTAGAAAGGATTTTTCAGAATTTGGATCCAAAGGAGTTGCAACTACCCCTTAAATAATTTTTACTGTTCAATTTTTTTGATATAGTGTTTTGTTTTTTTTCCATAAGTTTTATTTGAAACTAAATACAGTTCTGTGTCAATACATAAAGTATAAATTATCCCAATGAACTTTATGGTAAGCAAAATAATTTGGACATTAAAATAGGTCGACGCTGAATTTTAAGCGAAGGTGAATTTTATGTCACATTCACAAGTATTGGTAGGCAATTTGGAAGTCGAAAATTGAACTATCAAAACATTTTGCTTTAATAATAATGGTTCTTTCAACCAATTTATCACCTAAAATCAACAAAAAAACAAGTTGGGAGTTGAATGAAGAAATGTGAGATTTTTCTCACAATTCCATCTGCACTAATGGATTTTTTCAATTATCTTATGTTAGGAAAGGAGTAGTGTTAACATGGCGTCATTTATTGAAATTGACTTTTCTTTGATGTTTTATAAAACCACTTGCATCAAATTAAAAAATTCTATAAATAAATATTACCTCAAAATCCACGACGGCATAACCTAGTAATGCCATAACTAAGATATTATATTTCCAATGTATAGCAATAATAGAAACGATGGCTATTCAAACATTTCCTGTTACTGCACCAAGTTATAGATTTTGAATTATTACCATGTAGTTAATTTTGATTAAAATTATGAAGATTAGTGGAGACTGGGGCTAGTTGTCACATATTTATTTCTTATCTTTCACCACTTTTTTGCATCATTTTATAATCGACAATGAGGTAGTACCCTTCACAAACAAATAATGCATTTGACATTCCTCAGTTATGAAATCTAATATGACTTTACATATCCAGGCAACTCCTTTGTTGCATTTTTTTTTCTTTATTTAATGTCGGCCTATTTCTGCCACCAGGGTTATACACCAACGACGGTGAGCACACTCCCCACATCCGGACTTTTTGCCGAATCCTCTGGTGTTTCCAACCAGAGATCTTTAATGAGCTCAACATCCGAAGGGCGGCATATCTATCGCCATATCTCCTGCTCATTGATATGATGCCTGCAGCTGTGAATATGCTACTACACTGCAGTTATTCGGGGCTTTTTAACACGAGTCTTCACTGGATGGTGGTCACCCTCCAAGTACTGGTCGCGCCCAACTGAGTTTGACTTCAGATATCGATAAGACTCTCGTCAACCTGACCAGCCGGCCGGTTACTCTTGTTGCATGTTATGGGGTAAGTTATTTCAGACTTTGTTAATAATAAAGCATTTATTTTCATTGAAAAATCATAAATTGAACATCTAAATATCAGGATATCAGTAGTGACAAATATAGTACAGATTTCCATCAATAAACTGATCAATTTATTTGGTGTGTTATCTTTTCTTCTCCAGAATCTTTGTAACCTTCTCCACAAACCAACCTAAGACCAGGTTCCTTCTGAAAACACTGAAAATGATTTTGTTTCACCACCTGCTTTTTCTAGAGATAATACAAGTTGCTTCATTGTTACTAGAGTATCGGTCCAGATAGCTGTTTCAGCCTCTTTTCGTATCTCTGTATTAATCCTTTTCCCAGCCTTCGGGATAGGCCATATATCTTCAGGGGAAAGCATTGGCTAAGCTGTTTGATGTTGAACAAAGTCTGAATTGGTTCCTGGACAGATTAAAGGTCCTGGATTTTCAAAGGTTGAAGGCTTAAAACAGCACAAGTTGAATCCAGAAACAGCCATTGTTGATGGCACTGTATCAGGAGATACCAGAGGAGTTTCTCATTATCAATCAACCTGACATGTGTCACAACAAACATGGTAACAATGTATTGTTTTTTTAATACCAATTTTGATAATATTAGGGCATATTCCAGATTTGAAAAAATATATCTATGAGATGAACTGAGGGTTCAGAAATCAAAGCAATTGATTTTTGTAAATCATTAAACGATTTTTTTGGTTTTGTTGTGTTTTCAACTTCATTGCGATTTGTTTCCTCAATGTATATGGAATTAAGATAGCTAGTTTCCAAATTTTTATTAGAGTTTTTAAGTTCCTGATGTAATTAATTTTTTTCTATTCACTGAATTGATTATTTCTTCTGTAATCCATTCCTTTATTTTTGTTTATTCTTCATTTTGACGTGAGTAGTATGTTATTCACTGATATTTTGATTCTATTTATAAGATTTTTTCAAATTTTATAAATCTTTCAGTTGAAAATATTCATTCCAGTATTCACGTAATTTTTTGTGATCAATGTATGTAGTAGTAGTGCAGTGTACTTTTAAGAATTCTTCACTACTGCTATGCCCCCCTTTTCAGCGTTTTCACTTTTCCGCCAAAATTAACGGTCGTTTGGAGAACAAAGGAAAATCGTTTAGAGACATGTCTGACCGCGACAGGTCGCCCAAATCCCATGATAGGGACAAAAGTCCATCAGAAAAAAACAAAAATGATGCCGCCGTAACCCTGAACTATGCAAAAGCCGCCCAAACAACGCACTTTCCCATATTCGCTCCAAAAAAAAATTTAATAACTGATCCCCCAAAAGATAAAGAGTATACAGGCCCCGAAACTCGCTCCAGGCGACCCTCCAATGCCTCTTCTACATCCTCCATTCAATCCATAGCGAAATTAGTAGAATCTGTAAACCAAAATATCCCAAAAATCAGCACAATTTATACAGACACGATCAGTCTGAAGAACTTACCAGAAAAATTAACCCAACAACGGGACGCTTTTCGCTTCTTGTCTCGGCGAGAGGTGGCGGGCGACAATTTCCATAGAGTTCGGACCTATTACAATAGGACCGGAATCTTGGAATTGAAAGAGCGGGCTAACCTCGCCGAGATTAGGAAGCGAATTCGCCACGTATCCGGTTGTCCCTCTATCGAGGTGACAAACTACTATCAAACAAAAAAACCCCCCCAGTAAAAACAACATCTTAACAAAATGGTCCTAGTCTGTCATATGTAGTAAGGGATGTAGACAAGCTATATACTGACGAAGACTTAAAGGAACATTTTGAGGAAAATGAATTGAATTTGACCAAATGTTGGAGAATATTCTCCAAAGCCCGAAACGAGGCCACCAAAATGATCAGAGTAATTACTCACGATCCCAATTCATATAGCGACAAAATAGCCAAAGGCCTTTTCATATATGGCCGTATGCATAAGTGCAATCGCAACTCCGCAGATAAAATACTGCAACAAATGTTGCAAATCCGGACACTCATTTGACGAATGCCAAGAGAGGAAAATGGTTTGCCCATTTTGCGGCGGCGAACACAAAAGCGCCGACTGTAAACAAACCACAGAGCCGAAATGCTTAAACTGCAACGGACATCACCCGGCATTCTCTCATAAGCGCAAAAAAGTCCCAGAAAGCCCCCAACAAACCGCCCCAATTTTGCCCGTAAAACTACCCCAAGCACCAGACCTCCCTAATATCATGAAAACCATAATGGAATAAGTCACATTAATGTTCATGAACTTAATGCCCACAGATCGAAGCTCAGTTCTTCATATGAACGAAACAATTTCTAAACACATGTTTGGTTGGACATGTGTCTCGATTCCTTCTCCAAAGGGCTTCCAACTACACTTCAAGCCCATCACTCCGTCGACAATCTAAATGAATGTCGATGGAGTGGTGGCTTGTGGTGACCCAACCGACGAATTTGTGATAGGAACAATCAATATTAATAGTTTAAAAAACAAGCGGCTTGCTGTAAAAAATTTAATAATAACACACAACATCCAAATTCTAGGAATTGTAGATACGCAATTAAAACACCCTCCCAAATTTTTCGGGATACGGCGTCGTTAGTAAAAACAAAACTCAACATTCGAAGGGCATTTGCATCCTCATCAGAAATGGAATACCATACCAAAACCACGAATTACCAATTTTGAAATTCTGCCTGGCGGTCGACATTCCCGAAAACGGGGAAAATATTACAATTTTTTCATATTATAACCACCCTCAAACAATAATACCATCCGATTTTATAGAATATTTTTCAACATTTAATAAAGCCATTCTGATGGGAGATTTTAATGCCCGTCACAGACAGTTCGGAGATGTAACAGAAAATAGAAACGGAATCGTCCTGTCAAATTTGCTGTTAGATCTCCCAATTTTCCGCACAAGAAATGTCATGCCCACGTTCCTCAATCACTGTGGAATGTCCGTTATCGATCATATATTGTGCACTGAAAGGTGTACAGGTATGATGGATGACGAATGTTTCATAGGTGACACTGTAACGTCGGATCACATGCCACTTCTTTTGCGAACGAAGTTGAGAAAAGCCTTCCCAACTACAAAAACTTTAAAAACCTTTAAAAGATTACAAACGAACGGACATCGAACTATTTCAGGCCTACATAAACGAACATCCACTCCCCCCATTAAATTCTATACAAAATATTAACACGCCGTAACGGCCATAGAAAACATTATTTCTGAAGCCGCTGAAACCGCTACCCCCCCATCCACAATTAGACTAAGTCAACAAACTCTCCCAAAAAATATAGTTGAAAAAATTAAAATCAAGAGAAAATTATATCGACATAATACTAACACACGAGACCCTGCGCTAAAAACAGAGTGGAATCGATTAAACGCACAAATAAGATTACAAATTAAACAACATCGCGAAGTATAATGGATCGAAACCACTCTGGGATTAGATTACAGAAATGGGAAAGAATTTTGGTTAGCTTAAAAAAAAAAATCTGAAAAATACAAAAAAACATTCCCATTTGAAAGTAAATGACGAAATAATTGTGGAAAATTTAGAAAAAGCAAACGCATTTCAAAATGATCTTTCGAATACATACGCAATACCAACCCACGAAACTTTTGACGAAGAATTTTTCGAACAAGTACAACGCAAAATTTGGATCTTTACTAGGGAACATCCCGGACAACTTCCCCAAAATCCAGATTGCCCTCTGGGAATGCCGATCACCGAAAATGATATCGCGATCGCCATTCACAGAGGCAAAAACACCGCACCAGGGCCTGACTCTATCAACAGAAAAACTATGAAACAACTTCCCAATACCATTTACCCAATATTAGCCCTCCTAATGAACGCATGTCTGAAATTCGCATATTTTCCGAGAGCGTGGAAATGTGCGAATACAGTCATGATTCCCAAACCTGGTAAAGATCCAACAAAATTAGATTCATACAGGCCAATTAGTTTAATTAACGTGCCTGGAAAGTTATTTGAACTAATTTTGAAGTTACGAATCATCGAACATTTCGAAATTGAAAACATCATCCCCCCTATCAACATGGTTTCAGAGCTGAACATTCCACACAAAATGCGTTAGTTGGGCTCACCACCGACATTACAAAACACAAAAACTCCGGACAGTGCACTGTCGCGATTTTTCTCGACATCCAAAAAGCTTTCGATAAAGTCTGGCATTCCGGACTTATCAAAAAACTAATAAACTCAAATTTACCAGAGCATTTTATCAGATTAATAATTTCATATATAGGAAACAGAAGATTTCGTGTAAAGGTCGGGACTGCACTGTCCGACCCCCCCCCCCATACCCCCCAAGCAGGAGTACCCCAAGGATCTATCCTATCACCTATTATTTTTTCACTATATGTATCGGATATACTAAAAACTTATGAAATAATTCAATACACTGTTCTGTATGTATCAGCCACAAATACCGAAATCCTGAATAGAAGGGCCCAAAATATGTTGGACGAATTTTCGAATTGGTGTAGCGTATGGAGGGTCCGACTAAATCCCAACAAAACTCAAACCATTCTTTCCAAACACCCTAACAACACCCAAAAACCATCCCTAAAATCGAACAAAATAAATATCACACTCTTAGGAGAGAGGCTCGAATTGCAAGACGAAGTTAGCTATTTGGGAGTCACGTTCACGCGTACCCTCAATTGGCAAACCGATCTCAACAAAACTCTTACCCGAGTAAGGCAAAGAGCTTCTATTCTGAGAAGTTTGGGAGGACATTTCGGAAGATGCCACCCACAAACACTTCTCCATACATACAAAACATTTGTTCGACCATTATTAGATTATAAAGCCAATATTTACGCAATATTAACCCAATATTATCCCCATCCAACGAAGTTTACAATAATATCGATTTTGATCCAATTTTATTACGTTTTCAGAAGCTGAGACAGGGATACGTCGACAGGACCATCAGAGGAGACAACGAGGCGGCGAAAGCAACGCTGATGTCCCCCTGGAGCCCTGACCGACGTGGCCTTCGCCCAAAGCCCAAGAAAAAATTCCCGTTCTTGCCAGCCCGACTCCTAGCCACTTCCACAAACCTACCTGATGAATACGCCAACCACTTGGACGAAACGCCGCTTACCCTTAGATAAGAACAACATTCATCAGAAAACCTAATCCAACAACAAAACCAACCCAGGATCGATATTGATGCGAACAACAGCCCCCTCAGTAAAACCTAATCCAACAAAAAAACCCAAGACTGTACCACCCAATCCCAAATAACAGTATCAAAACATTACAACAATAAGAAAACATCAAATAAAAAAAAAATAATACATTTCATTTATTCCCAATCCGAAAAACTGTCAAAATCAGACAATAAAAGAAATACAAATCAAAATTTCCAAAGAAAAAGAAAAACATACAAACAAAAACTGTCAAAATTCAAAAAAAAACAAAAACAAAATCCAAATCAAAAAAAAAACAAAAATAAATTTGAAAATTTCAATAACGAAAAATTACATGAGAAAAAAATCCCAATCAATTCAGAATAAAAAAGTAAAACAACAATAACACATAAAGAATATCAAAAATAAAAATAGAACAGAACTCTGAAAATCACAGAGAAACACAGCTTGAAATGTCATGAAATATCAACAAGAAAAAAGCATTCAATACACACCGAAAAACACACAAACAGAAGACAAACGAACGAAAAAACACCCAAACCACCCCTACTAATCATACCTCTAATTTCAGCATTACTACAAGTATAACTAAGGAACCATTATAAAATACAAATACAGAAATGAAGTATATAGAAATGTAACATTCGTTGTGCACAGGTTTTCATGGTTTCCAGTAGCACTTCCTTCAGACGCGAATAGGCAGAATGAAAAGGAGGATAAAAAGAGCCGCAGCTCTCCTCACACCTAAACAAAATTTTAGCTAGAATCAGAAATGTTATCATTAGGAAAAATAAAATATATAGCTGTCCCTGAAAAGAGGCAGAGCTCTACAGCGGGGACATAGGGAAAAATTTGTGAATATAATAAGAAATGTCCACAAAGTAAGATGAATAAAATTACTTTTGACTTGACTGTGATCAATGTAGTATTTGAACTGTGGCCGAGTATTTTAATTAGATTTCTTACAGTTGATTTGTAAAATAATTGGGTAATGACCTGTAATGTTATATTTGAAGATTATAGATTTCTGATTCGTCATTTCTCTTTTATATTCATTTATAAAAAAACCAAAATTTATTCATGAGAATAAGTCTATCAGAAATAATGTCATATTGATATCACTGATGAAAATTTGTATTCTTGAATTTGTATTGATTATCATGTGGAAATTTTCTAAGATGAATGGAATTCATATGGAGAGGTTGATCTGTAAACTGCAATCAAGTAGATAGAATTATATTGGTTAATATCAATTAAATCAATCAAAGTGATAATTCCAAGGCGATTTAAAGTTTCTATATCATATTTATATCAAATTCTCTTAAATTTATCGACAAATAGTTTTTCATCAAAATTTTAAACCTGTTTACTAGAAATTTAATAATCTTTGGTCCAATAATCACTTCATTACCTAATATCCAACTGAGTACCTACTATAGAACCGCAGTAATTGTAATTTAGTTTGAAAAAGCTGTAGTATAGCAAAACACGTGTCGTGGGTTTTGTAAACAATTTTTTTGTGAGAATCTTAGTAAAGTGTTTTTAGTTTACTTTAATTATGGATTTCCATCAAGTATCGGCCGTGTCTATTCAAAAAATATCCAATATTCTTTAATTCTCTTGATTTTCATAATAGATATTTGTTCCTTGGACTTGGTGTTTCGTTTAGGTATATTAGATATAAATCTCATTGTTTTATGGAATTATTCTGCTGCTTGTAGGATTTTTTTTTTTGTTTCTTGATTTTTTAAGTATGATTTTTATAGTGTGTTTTGCTTTTCTTTATTTTCTTTCAATCGCATCATTTGGTTTATTTTCCCCCCCTTTGAGACTCCCAACCAATTTTTTAGAATGTGTTTAGAACGGTTCATTCAGAATATTTTCTCATTTAATAACAGATTTAATATTATTTTTCAGTGTTATATTTCAGGACTTTCTTTTTTTTTTCTCATTCTTTTAAAATTATTAAAACTTCCCGGTTGTCTACCTTAACTTCATATTTGTTTGACATGAATTCAATGGAATGTTTTAAATCTCTCACAGTTTTTGTTAGTTCTTCTATAATTTTTGTGAAATGTATTTCTTGATTAACTTCCTGGCCGAAGATTTTCTCATTACAACAATTTTGCATGGTACCATTTTTTATATTCTGCCTTACATTCAATGGAGTCTTAGTTAGTCTTGATCATATCCTTACAATCACTACAAAGAAATATTGTTTTTGAAGTACCAGACTGTTTTGTGTTCAATGTTGATATTTCACAAAAATTCTTATTTTTCCTGGGCCAATTAGGATATTTAAGTGAAAGTTATCCATTTTCATCCATCAGTTGAATCTGGGACCATACTTTCTTGTTTCTTTCTATGATTCCTCATTGTGAAAACTAAAATTCATGAAAAGTCACATTTGAAATATTGTTTGAGAATGTCAAATCAAATTAGAAACTACTGCAATTTTTTTATTTCTATATCATAGTATACTTATTAAGTATATTTTAATACTTCTCCATGTTAAGGTTTTGTAATGAAAATTAAAGTCTGAGGTAGCCCTTCTATCTCAAACTGGATGATATATATCGCCAAATTCCTCAGCAGTACTGATCTAAACATCATATGGTGTAGTCTATATGTTCATCGAAATGTTGTGTTCTCCACAACATTTATACGAGGCATGTTGTCACAGTAATAACCTGCCTTGATAACCTGTGACATATTGCCTGATTCGAATTTCAACAATGTCTAATTTAGACGATAGCCAATGTATGACTTTTAATTTGACCCTAAGTATCTGCAAACAAATATTTTCTTTTTTGAAGCATCCACAGCTGTATCTTGGTAAAAATCATCTCCACTCAGGAAAGCGATTCTTTCTGTTTTGTAGGGATAACCTGGGAGAGAGAATAACTTTTTTTGTTTCTTAGTATAGCAAATAATAGCACTGTGATAATCATCCTCGGTCTCCTCTAAGTCATTCAGAGAGTAAAGCGAATTTTATGATAAATTCGAAAATTCTGCATATATCCACTTGGTATTTGAAAACGGTCAAAAATAGACTTCAATAGAAGTCTTTTTATCACCGAAATTCTTGTACTAAATAATATACACGCAGAACTTATTGAACTAGCCAAAAATTGGCAAGATAAATTTCAAACATGACATTACAGATCTAAAAATTATAAAATTCTCAATAAAAAAAATGGGAAATGAACTAAAAAGTAAAAACACGTAGTTCTAGTTAAATAAAAAAAAATATTTTTGAATATAGTTTTATTTTAACATGAAATGTGATGATTATTTTGGGAAAGTACTTCTCTGACAAGATATTTATCATGGATTTGTAAACTTATAAATCTCGCTATTTTTGGTTCATTCATTTCCTATTTTTTTTTCACTTTGTTTTTCAGTGCTACGTTCTGATGGATTCAAGACAATTAACAACAAGAAGAATCCCAAGAATGAAGTCAGATCAAATAAAAAATGTGCAATCGCAATATATAAAATTTTTTTTTTTAAAGAACTTACTAGGAGTAAATAGCAAAAAATAAAAATGTTTTTTCAAAAAATAGGTTTATGGGAATTTGTTAGCTTTTGGTGTAGTTCTATAAGTTGTTCCTCTCAACAACAACTCCATGTACTTATACTTTAAAACTGATTTTATATAGATTCTGCAGGTCTTTCATGTCATATATACAAAGATATGTCAAAATAATACCAACAAATTGCTGCCAAATTAAGAAATAAAAAAGGAAACCGACTTGCATAAAAAGCCATACAGTTTTTTAGTAGTTCTCAAGTTTAAACCAATTTATAATTAGACACCCAAAAACTACTGTTTAGTTTATCAAATAATTTTGTTTATATTTTGGCACTGAAAAAAAATACTTATCTGAACACTTTAATTTCTTAATTCACCCTTTTCTCTCTTGCTTTCATCTACCATGTTTTCCATATTTTGGGTTCTCTCCCACTGGAAGTAAAAATTTTTAATTATCTGTTTTAAAATGGGCAAATGACTAAATTTGCCCCGATAAGTTATTGCGTTTTTGGTATTTTGTATAAAAATAAACTAAGAAAATTTCAAATTTGTCAGTAGTAACATACCGTTTGAAAATGACACGTGGAATCCGAAATTCAATACTCTACACAAATTTGACAGCAAAACATACAATTTACAAGATACTCACCTATCCGACCACACATTTCAGATTTGTTCTTTGCATTTAGATATAGAAAAAAATTAAACTGAGAAAATTACTCTACAAAGAAATTTCTCTGAAAGTAATATCCTATCATTTATTCAGTCTCTAAAAAATGAACAGTGGGCGGAAATATACGATGCCCAACAATTCAACAATAAATTTGATGCTTTTTATAACACCTTCCTCTACCATTTCTTCAATGCATTTCCATATAAACAGAGGAAAATTAAAACTAACAACAAAAATGTTTGGTATACTCAAGAACTGAAGCAGATGCGTGTTATTTATGCGAATTGTTAAAAAACTATAAATCATCAGGAAATGAAATAATAAAAGCTAGATACAAAAGCTTCAAAAAAATGTATAATGAAAAAGTCAAACAAACTAAAAAAAACATTTAATGACAGCAGAATAATTCATGCTAGAAATATTTCAAAGGAATCATGGAAAATCATTGGGGAAATGAGGGGGATAAATCATAAAAACAATGGAATACCAAATGAAATTATCCTTAATAGTGGACATACCATACATGGCCCTGAGAATATTGTCAATGCGTTCAGTGATCATTTTATGAATATTGATTGTGCCAGCCCTGACCATGCAAATCCAAATAAGCTCACGGACTTCAAGGCAAAAACTTAATTTTTATATCCCACAACACCTGAGGAAATAATAATATTGATTAAGAAAACATCTTCTAAATCTGTAGCAGGTATTGATGAGATCGGAGGTCGTATTTTACAAGCAGTATCAGGTATTGTGTGAATTCAGCTATCTTACCTTATAAATTTATCATTCATTGAAGGAGAATACCCAAACAGCATAAAACTATCGAATTCTATACCAATATATAAGAGTAAACAGTGACATTATGAACTATAGAAATATATGTTTGCAAAATCAATTTTCGAAATTATTTTAAATGTGCTACAATGTGAGGGCAGTCAATTTTCTAGAAACATTTAACCTCATTTCTTCTAATCAACATGGCTTCCGAAAGAAAAAGTCACAACTACAGCTATTAGTGAATTATCCTCATTTATATATGATTCACTGAACAAAAAGTCATCACCCACAACTATATTTTTTTTATCTCAGTAGGGCTTTCGATACTATTGACCACGCTCTCCTACTTGATAAATTATATAAATTGAATCATATTTAAGTGGGAGAAAACAAATAGTGGTCATATATCATGTTAAATCCGAGAGTCGGAGTGCCTCAGGGGTCCATCCTAGGTCCTTTACTTTATACTTTTCATGAATGATATAGAGATATCCTGTAAGACTCCAAATCTGATAGTAGCTTATGCAGATGATAGAAATTTTTGTGTCAATGGAAAATTCCAGGACTGTTTCTAAAGCAAACTCGAGTGCAGAAGAATTTCTTCAATATTGTCTAAGCAATGGCCTTATAATCAACAATAGTAAAACTATCATGTCTTTCACTACGAAAAACACCTGCAAGACTTATAATAGTCTAGTGAGATTGAATGGGCACTCAATAGAGGAAGTTAATTTCACAAAGTTCTTGAGAGTTACTATTGATAACAAAATGATATGGGAAAAACACATTGATAACAATATGTCTAAATTGAGCTCTGTATGTTTTCTTATCAGACAATTAAGAAACACTGTCTCAATAAATATTCTAAGGATTGCATATTTTGGCCTGGCTCAATCAATACTGTCCTATGGCTTTATATTTTGGGGAGCATCAGCTCATTTAGATAAAGCATTCACTATCCAGAAAAGAATTAATACGCTGCATGAGAGGGTACACCCCCGAAAGACTTGTAAAAAATTATTTATTCAATTAGAAATAATGACATTGCCATCACTTTATATATATCTTCTTATTCTAAACATGACTCAAAATAACAATAACTTAATGAGGAAAAGTGATTTACATAATTATGACACACGTAATAATAACCATTGCAGTTGCATCAGCCCTACTCCAGACTCACCGTTGGTCAGCTCTCATGTAGAGATTGAAAAAAGTTTTAAAACAAAGTTATATGAATATCTTTTGAGTAAAGCATTTTACTCTATAGATGAATTTAAAAAAATATGATTTAACAACATTTCAAAGTTTATTGTAATGTATTTGTGTATGTTTTGTATATGTATTGTCGAATACACATCTATTTTGAATTTGAATTTTACCATTTAGTTTTTTCCCAATAAGCTTTTGATATGTTATGTACAGGAGTTTCAAGTAATGAATAAAAAATGTGTATTGTATTTGTACAGGACATTTAATTTCAAAAAGGTTTTCCGAATAATTGTATTATAGCCATGAACATTAGGGGGCAAAAACGAAAAAAAAGTAGCTTATATAAATTATGTAAGAGTGGTTAACAGTCTTATTAACTCTTTGCAAATGCAATTCTTCAGCACAATATATAGCACATTACTTATTGGAAGGAAATTGCTTATATTTTGAAGTCGGTTCCTGAATCACAGTCAGATTTTATTAATTTTTCAAATCTATTGGTGTGTTTCAAAATTTTGAATTGATGCGGCCGATACTTGATGAAAACCTATATTAAAGCAAACAAAAGACACTCCCTTCACTAAATGATTTTTACTAAACTGAGTTTACAAAACCACTACACGTGTTTCGCTCTACAATAGCTTCTTCAGGTGGAGATAATACACAATGATCTCCTCCTGAAGAAGCTATTGTATTTCGAAACAAGTGTCGTGGTGTTGTAAACCCAGTTTATTAAAAATCTTTTAGTGAAGTAAGTGTCTTTTGTTTGCTTTTTTATGTGTATTTCAGGTATTCATCTATTCCCAAAAATGCTACTGAATGTGTATTAGCATGGTTATAATTCCCAATTTTTGTTTCATATCAAAATAACTTATTATTCCATTTTTTTGCTTGGTATAATCACTACTGAAATATCAAGAATTGTATCTAATACTTGAAGAAAAAATAACGTATTATCTGCAGATATAGTCAGTAAATCATGTTTCAACAGCCTATGTGAAAGAAGGTCTTTGGCATTAATCAAAAACAAAAAGGACCTAATATATTCAAGTACAGCAATACTTTTTTGCTAATAACAAAGTATGCCTGAGCATAAAATGGTCAAAAGAACTATTATATATATATATATATATATATATATATATATATATATATATATATATTAATTCCTTTATTTAGTTATAGACCAGGGCTGAAGCCTTTGAAAATGATAAAAAGTGAAAAAAATTATAGTAGGATGAAACCCATTGGAAAAGGAAGAGAATATAACGAAAATGAAAGGAAAAATAATTTACGGGCGATCTGAGGTCGGGAAGTGGAAGGGGGTGAGTTTTTAAGGGTAAAAAACGGTTTATCTCGATTTCCGGCAAAACTACAAGTCCTATGGAAAAAAGCTGATATTTTGACGGGAGAATTTTCGATTGAAAATTAGGGTGCTTTTTCGATATTAAGTCAAAATAAATATTTTAAATCAAAAAAATTACAGTGTGTTTGGGACATAAAAAGGTAAGTTTTCACCAAATTTCGTGGAAAAAGAACTTTTTTTTGTAAAAGATAGAAATAAAAAACCAAAAACTTGGTTATTTGAATTTTTCACATACATTTTGAGGTTATGTGAAAAAGTGTGAATATAAAAGTTGTAGATCTTTTTATTACCTACAACTTTGCTATTTAACTTTTTCCCATAGGACTTGTAGTGTTGCCAGAAATCGTGACAAACCGTTTTTTACCCTTAAAAACTCACCCCCTTCCACTTCCCGACCTCAGATCGCCCGTAAATTATTTTTCCTTTCATTTTTGTTATATTATCTTCCTTTTCCAATGGGTTTAATTCTACTATTTTTTTTTGTTTGAAAAATTATCGACCCTGGTCTATTATATGAACTAATACAAATGATCATTTAGAGAATACTCATTAAATTTGGTCATATAAAATAACATGTCACTAATAAAAGTATACATTAAAATTTGGTCATATAAAATAAAGTAAAAACAATACAGACATTCCACTCATGAAAACTACACATTAAAATCAGTTGAAGAGAAGGGAGAAACATAAGTATACCTGTGCAGAATATTGAAATAGAATTACGAAGAAAAATTTTCAAGTTCTGTTTGAACTTGTTCAAGGAATCTGAGGATTTTATTTCTAGGGGCAGCTGATTGAATCTCTTCAGGCCTTTGAAAAATACAGATGTTTGTGTATGACTCTTTGCCACCAGTGGAATGTGGAAATCATTTCGTGATCTTGTATTGTGGGTATGCACATCAGAATTGTAATCAACAATATTTCTCAAATAACTTGGAGCAGTACCTGATTTGATCTTGAATATAAATATTAGAGTATTATACTCAAAGAAGTCATCTATTGACAACCACTGCATTTCCTTTAACATATGCCCAATGTGTGTTCTCTTTGAGCATGTGAGTATGATTCTCAAGCTCGATTTTGAAGTTTCCTAAATCTGGACATTTCATTTTGATTGAGTAGGTAAAATTGTGGAACAGTAGGTAAAATGAGGTAATATTAGGGTGTTGAACAGAATAGTTTTGGCCCATCTTGTCAGAAAAGTAGAACATCTATGTAAGTAGTTGATTTTATATGAATGATTAAATTGTTTGCATGTTCTTAAATTTAGCTGTCTATCTATAATTACTTTTAAATATTAAATTTCTGTACCATTTCAATTCACTCTAACTTACAGTAATATTTAGCTGACTCTCGAAAACAATCTAATTTTTTCGCTGCTGATTATCATAAATTTGGTTTTTTGTGTGTTTATCTTCAATTGGTTAGAGGAACACCACTTATTGATATTTTCCAAAGTAGTGTTAAGTCCATTATCTAAACATGTAAAATATATTAGGGTATCATCGGCGAATAGATGTATGGAACAATGTCCAGCTGCATTCACTATGTCGTCAACATATAAAAGAAATAACAGTGGACCTAAAACACTACCCTGTGGAACCCCTATGTAATTTTCGATTTCAAGAGACATCATTTTATTCATTGTTACTTTTTGTTTCCTATTTATTAAGTAATTATACAGATAGTTAAGAGTTGATAGTCCATCAATAAACAGATTTTTCCTTTGAAATGTTTACAATAAGTCCTTACCCCAACATTTAGATGAATTTTACAATAAAAAATATAATTTTTTTTTGAATTTCTAACCACTGATTCGTTATAAAAAGGCATTATACACTCGTCACTCACAGGTGTGCAAGAGGTTAGATTACACCCTGTACATTGGATATACAAAAAATGTTGTAATCTTATGGGTGTATTGAGGTAAGATCGGCATCAAAGAACTCTTGTCACATGATAGATCTTGATTCAACTACGTTATGGTGTATGATGTGAATACTGTGAAAGAAACATTTTTTCTATTATAAATTTTTTTGGATATCACTGAAACTTTTGTGTGTTTTAGTAAGTTTTTTGTGGCAATCAGATTATTTTGATTACTCGTGTTACATAAATGTAGATTATTTTGTTCACTGAATTTGTTTTCATTTGATTTGATGTAATAAAGCTAAGTTAAGCAACTAGATTACACTTTCTAGATCTAATGGTCAATCATTAATTTATATTTTAACTTTTAACTACACGTCAATTGCAATGTAATGGATAAGCATTGTCAGTTACTTCATATGATTGTGAATATTGCATAGATTGAAGATAATACACAATAATGATACAAGAACCGCACAAGAAAAACATTATGTATTTTTACTTAGATTTACAATAACTGATGAATTCATCGAGGTTTGCTATTAAACAAGCCTTCAGTTTATTTTTGAATAGTAGTAGATTTGATGTCCGAGGGTAGCATATTCAAAAAATTAATATCCCGGCTCCTTCCGAAATGTTGCTGAACATGATATGGCATTTTATTTATTAATTAATTTCATTTGATGCAATGAATACGGTGATATACAAAGTAATACCTTGCATAATAAATACAGTAAAAAATATCATACTTGTTTTTTGACAATGTTTATCCAAATGTTAATAGATGTAATGTTGCTAGACTCACGAACCTTATTTCTGATCATACAAAAAATGTTCTGTTCAAGAAGGACCTTATCCTTGGTTTTTTTTGACAATACGGGTTGATACCCACAGATCTATAGTTTAGTTCAAAATATATTTGTGTTTCCTGTTTGCAACAATTCTACTCTCTAACTTTTCCCTATAGATAGATAGATAGATAGATAGATAGATAGATAGAACTTTATTAATCCATAAGAAACCACATACATGGTGTTGGACAGGTCCAAGGTTAAAAAACTAGATTTCAAACCAGTATAAAAGATATAAAACAAATATTCTAAGGATATATACACACATAGGTATATGCATATACATAGGCACAAAACATATAGACTGGTTTCAAAATAGAGAAATATATGGACAATTGAGTTAAATAATATAGCATATACAATATATAAATGTCGAATTAATAAACATG
Organism: Gonioctena quinquepunctata; assembly: GCA_018342105.1. Classification (NCBI taxonomy): domain Eukaryota; kingdom Metazoa; phylum Arthropoda; class Insecta; order Coleoptera; family Chrysomelidae; genus Gonioctena; species Gonioctena quinquepunctata. Next base: position 34,861 of record JAFIRS010002019.1, on the reverse strand, counting down.
ACAATATATAATACATTAAAATAAGTATAAGAATATATATAAGAGTGATGAAAAAAAAAATGAAGTGTATAATGTACATTTTGGCCATCAAATTCATAATATGGGTTCTGCCATATGAGCATCATCAAAATATTCTGATAATGAATAATAAGCTTTCGAGTAAAGCAGAGATTTCAATTTTTTTAAATGTGTTGATAGTACGCTAACTTTTAATATAATTAGGAAGCTTGTTGTATATTTTACTGCTCATAAGAAGGTGATTTTCAAATAAGGTTGTTCTGTGAGCAGTGGTCAGTAGATTATTCCAGTTCTCGTTTGTATCGATGATGGGTATTATTTTTTCGAATTTTTGCTCATTTTTCTGATATATAAGCAACACTTTAAAATAAAAATGCAGCAAACCATCAGTATTTTCTTGGTTTTAAATGTATCTCTGCATGAGTCATGGCTTCATATTGAACATCAGTCTAATGATTGCTTCTGAGCTACGAATATTCTGTTGACGCTTGCATTTCCCAAAGAGTGATATGGAATGTTAAGGCAGAGTAGACAATTGCATAGTACACCTGAATTAAGATAGATTCGTGAAGCTCCTATCTCAATTGGGTGATGGCAAAGTATGACTTAGAGAGTTTTTTGATGTTAACTCGATATGGTCAGACCATAAAGTGATCTATCAATCGTCACACCTAGGAACTTTGTGGAGTGGTGCATATGGGGAAATTCGTTGGCTAACTCGGTGTTTTGTTGAAGCAAATGATTTTGGTTTTCGAGAATTTAATATAAGTTTATTTGATTTGCTGTAGGTTGTCATTTCTTCAATTGCCTGTTCAATACCATTAGTCATGTCTTCCATGGTGGACTCGGCTATACCAATAGTTGTATCATCAGCAAAATTGATGAGGTGAAATCGATTACTAATATTCAATGGAAGATCATTAAGAAAAAGAAGAAAATGAGTGGGCCCAGAATTGAGCCTTGGGCCACTCCAGTATTTATTGTAAATTGATCCGATTCTGCCCCATTCAAGGTTACAAAGATTTTTCTGTTAGATAATAATGATGTAATTAATTCCAGAACATTCCCCCTAATACCCATATTATACATTTTTGAGGCCATGAAGTCTTTATCAATAGAGTCGAATGCTTTCGACAAGTCAAAAAAGATTCCCGCAACATATTTTCTATCATCCATCCCTTTATGTAAAAAGTCTACAAAGAAAGTGGTGGCAGTTTCAGTGGATCTGTCTGCCCTGAATCGTGTTGAGATTCTGCTAATATATTGTGTTTGTTCAAGAATTTCACAAGTCTGTTATATATGAGTCTCGAGTATTTTTGAGAAAATACTCAGGAGACTAATAGGTCTATAATTGTCAATTTCTGATTTGTCTCCACTTTTATACACAGTGATAACTTTACTCAGTTTTAAAACATCTGGGAATTCACCCTTCACAATACATATATTTATGAGAGAAGTTAACGGATCAGCTACACTTTCATAGACTTCTTTTAAAACTTTTACCAGCACATCGTCTGGACCTGTTGACATTGTATTCTTCAAGTTGCGTACTATTGATTTTATTTCCTCGGTGGTGGCTGGCTCAAAGAAAAGGTATGTGGGAGTATTTCTCCAGCTGTACAGGTTTGGGATCTGTTTGCTCGAAATGATCCTCCATTTTTTCCTCGATTATATTTGAGAAGTATTCTCAGCGATTGCTGCTATCTCAGGATCAGTTATTTCCTCATTATTTATATTTAAGTGGATATCTAGCTTATCACGATTTTTTTCCCAAGTTTTGAATTTACCTCACTCCAGATCTGTTTTATCTTGTTATCGGTCCGACTAATATTCTGATTTAGTTTTTTCTTTTTGGCATTTCTTAATGATTTCCGATAGTTTTTCTTTTTATCTTATAAATCCTTTCCAAGCATTTACTACCTGATTGTTTAAACATATGAAACGCATTGTCCAAATCTTTTTTTTTGTTTCAATTTGTCAGTGAACCAGTTTGTCTTTTAAATGGAGTTATTGTTTTAGGCGTTAGTGGGCACGCCTCATCGTAGAGCCTGTTTAAATTGGTTTATGAATGATTCAAATTTGGCGGATGGTGATGTTTCGTTATTCATGTCCCACACTATTTCGTCCAATTTTGTTTTCAGATGAGAGGTGTTCTTCTTTGAACTTTTACGATGGTAGTTAGTTACTTCTGTTTTAAAGTTGGGTTGTATATCGGTGTAGTTGTAGGATAGGGTAACTGCTAGATGGTCAGATAAGTGAGGATTAAATATCGATTGGTGACTGGTTGGGGTTTAAGTTGGTGATAATGTAATCAATTCCACTAATCGAAGTTTTGTTGTTTTATCAGTGCATATTCTTGTTGGTGAGCGTTAACATATTATGGCATTCAAATGAGTCCATCATGTCTTTCAATAATTTGAAGTTATTATTATTATTGTCTAGAAAATCAATGTTTAAATCACCACAGATTATGACTTTATGGGTTACTATGTACTCACTCAGAGTGGTTGATATATTTTCGATAAATTTTTTGACACTTCCTATTGGTGGCCTGTAGGTGCAGATTAAACATATTTTTTCTGCCAGAGATATTTCCACCATACAGTATTCAAACTCCATCTCAAGCGAGTATTTACTAGGTAATGTTCTACATTTTGGTGCTATGTTGTTTCTCATGAAAATGGCTGTTCCTCCATGTTTTTTTATTTTCTGCAGAAGAATGACATTAATTTATAGTTGGGAATGTTTATAGAGGTTATATTTAATTCATTCATCCAGTGTTCGCTGAGACATAAGAAGTCTACATTTTTTTGTGTCACCATTTCCTCAATTTGACTGACTTTTGATGATAAAGATTGGACATTATATCCCCGCTATAGAGCTATGTGCTCTTTTCAGGAAAGATCTAAAGATACTAGGGGATCCTTCATCACCAGTTTTGAGCAAGGAAACAAATTTTGCAATTTTTGTAGTAGAAGCCACTTCATCTGGACTTGGTTTGAGTCTACACATTGCTATAGATATTTCATTTTTACAATGCTATGAACGACTTTCTTAAGTACCAAATATAACAGTGGAACTGAGAAGTGTTTTTTTACCAATTATGACCACATTAAAACCGAATTCAATTTGAAGATCATTATAGAGGCGCTGACTGGCGGTTTCCAATGAAAATATTTTGAAGAGATGGAATCTCGTCAGTGAAAACATTATTCGTGCCACCAATGAAATAAATTCAATTCACTTCCTCACAAGGGTAGTTAACTTTGCTGATTGGGGGTTTCTAATGAATATTTTCCATTGGAACAATGAAATCCTATCAATGAAAACATATCATTTGTACGGCCAATTGAAAAACAAAATTCACCCCTCATAAGGGTGTAGTTTATACCAGTGCTTAATTTCTAAACATTTAAGTGTAGGAACGCTACATTTAAGTGTAGAAACGCTCATTTATTCTTATAAACCACCCTCTAGTAACCTATGCTGTGATCAGTGTTGCCACTGTGATGTGTGCGGTGGCGAGATGAGATGACTGACCTCCCTCCCTGATTCGGTGCATCACAATCGCTTGTTAGGGCGCTTATTATCTGCTTACGAGCTGCACTTCTTTATAAAATGGCATTATACACCCGCCATTCGGGAGAGTACAAGTTAGATTACACCCTTTTAGAAAGAATAAGAGTTTTCTGAAACATGATCAATTCCAAATCGATGATTGTAAAAAAAATACCTACTTAAAACTTTGCTTGCTTTTATTAACACAAAGATTTTATTTACAAAATCTTAAGGTATTTACATTAAAATTGGAAAAATAATACAAAACAAATTAAACTCTAATTTTGACATAACATCTGGTATGAATGCAAACGAACAAACACACTGAACTAATCCTCTTCATCCGATTCCTCATCAGAATCATCAGTGTCGGACTCATCCGAACTTTCCTAAAAAGTAAAAGAAACACTGAAAAAGATCCACTACTAAGAAAATACATCAGTTTCAAACAACACACCAAATATTAACTCTCAAATGGTTTGACATGGTGATGGAGAAAACACCAATAAAAAAACAAGCACATGAGGGAACAAATCCATTGATTCTTCTAAGTATCTTGCCATGTGAAGTATAAGATGATAGAAAAAATCGATAAGAGGCAGTATTTTTTTCTTAAAACAAAATACAATCTCAATTATTTTCCAGATATTTGGTGAGAAATAATGGATATAAGGAAGATAAGACAAGGTAATTAAATATGGTATTCAAATTGGAAAAGGAAATCGGTGATTGTCGGTGCAACCAACGATAATTTCGATTGCTTATGATGTTCAACTCAATTCCAAAATATCATATGAAAATCCATCTAAAAACACAGCCGTTTTGAGTGGTGTTTACAGCAGTAAACTGCAATCATTAATTCAGACACTCACCTCGTCTTCATTTTCCTGCTGTTCTTGCTTGACTTTGCTTCTCGCTTTCGAGAATTCTTCCAACTCTTCCTTTGTCATACTCTTCAAGAATTTCTCGAACTCCTGGATATACATTTGCTTCTTCTTGATCAATTCTACTTCGAATTGTTTTCTTTCATCTTGTGGAAGGGCTTTCCACGCTTTGATAGCTGGCTCTTCGCCTTTGTACGTTGTAACAAAGTACTTGAATGGAGAACTGGAAGCGAAATATACCCATAAAAATATGCCTATCATGATATATAGACCGTTTTGTCCAACTTTTAATACCAATGTTTTGAATGATAATGTTTTTGCAGATTTTGACCATTGACCATTTAAAGTAGTTCCGCACGAGACAGTTGAATTAGAAATTATTTTCACGGAATCGAAAAATTTTGAAGTGGGGCACTTCCCCCCCAATCGACTCTAGAAAATTTCTTCGTTATAGAAAGTCGGCGACTCAAAAAATTGATGTCCCCGAAAAGCGCAGCAAAAATAAATTCAGACCGCCCCCCCCCCCACTAGAAATCATATGTCATGGGAAAAAATTATCGTTTTTCGATAAAACTTCAATGGACTTTTTTGTAGTACTCTTTTTGAACTTTTTTTGGGGGGGAAGGGGGGGTTTCGTTAAAATCGGTGGGGTCAACTAGGAGAAGGAGTTTTTTTTTCGCGTTCAGACCCTCAAATGGTCCCCCGTCCTTCTTTAAAAAGTCCCCTGGCACAATACGCATTTCTCTACGACCCCCCCTTTAGGCTGTGCGCTTCCCCCTGGGATTTTAGTACTAACGGTAGAATTAATAATGTGCGCTTCCCGTAGACTATTTTGAATGGAGGTAGTTTTGTTTATATGTCAAACTAGATTGTCAATCAATTGGTTTTTTTCAAATATCTGTGATATCCTGCTCTACTCCCCTAGTTTTCATAAACTTCTGAATTTTAGTACTAACGGTAGAATTAATAATGTGCGCTTCCCGTGGACTATTTTGAATAACGAGAGTAGTTTTGATTATATCTGTCAAACTAGATGGTCAATCACTTTGATTTTTTTCCACAATATCTGTGATATCCTGCTCTAGCTCCTCCTAGTTTTTCATAAACTTCTTAATTTTAGTACTAACGGTAGAATTAATAATGTGCGCTTCCCCGTGGACTATTTTGAATAACGAGAGTAGTTTTGTTTATATGTCAAACTAGATTGTCAATCACTTGGATTTTTTTTTCACAATATCTGTGATATCCTGCTCTAGCTCCTCCTCGTTTCTCATAAACTTCTTAATTTTAGTACTAGCGGTAGAATTCATAATGTGCGCTTCCCTGTGGACTATTTCGAATAACGAGAGTAGTTTTGTTTATATGTCAAACTAGATTGTCAATCACTTGGATTTTTTTTTCACAATATCTGTGATATCCTGCTCTAGCTCCTCCTCGTTTTTCATAAACTTCTTAATTTTAGTACTAACGGTAGAATTAATAATGTGCGCTTCCCCGTGGACTATTTCAAATAACGAGAGTAGTTTTGATTATATCTATCAAACTAGATGGTCAATCACTTTGATTTTTTTTCACAATATCTGTGATATCCTGCTCTAGCTCCCCCTCGTTTTCCATAAACTTCTTAATTCTAGTACTACCGGTAGAATTAATAATGTGCTGTTTGCCTATACATGGTCCATATGTTACGTGTTAATTGAGTCAACTTCAATTATATATATATGTCGGGTTCGGGATGGTGAAACTTGTTAAAATTTTATAGAGGTGTGGTTCACATGTTAAACAATACGTATGCCAAATTTTAATAATTTTCTAATTCAACTGTCTCGTGGCGGAACTACCTTAACGAACGAAATGTCTATTTACAAATACGGGAAACAGTATTTATCATAAAAATTTATCTGAATTTCAAAATATTTTCCCATCCCCACGGCTAAATACATATTAAGTTCACTACATCTGAAACAGGACAAAAGAAATGTCAGCCAAATTCAGAGTGTTCAAATTGGAGACAACAGATGGGATTTTAGTGGCAGAAAAAGCAATTAATGATGCAGGCGTTCATGTCTCTTTTGTCGACGTAGAAAAAGTGTTAGGAAGAAGAGATGACATTTTGAAAATGTTGGAAAAAAGAGCTGCCTTGAAATTCCCGATTGAAGAATTAAACATTTATATCAAACGACAACTATGTTAGGATGAGACATGAAAAATCCTATTGTACTCTGGTACTCGAAGCCTTAAAAGCAAAAGAAAATGTCAAAACATATGAAGTGTGATACTGAAATTTTGAGAAAATAACTCAGAAATTTGCTACGCAGATGATATGGTGATATTTGCTAAAGATGAAAAATCGCTGAATGAAAACCCCGAAATATATAGAATATCCCTAGAGAAGTTTGTAATGAAAATAAGTCAATACAAGACAGAAACACTGATAATAGGAAAATACTTAGACCAGCACAATATTGATGAAAATATTTTAGACAAATAGAGCATTTTAATATTTTTCTCGAAATCCACACGGGCAAAGCCACAGGCATAAGCTTGATGGAACACAAAGAAAAACTTGGAAAAAAATACAAATTCCACGAGGACGAAGTCGCGGGTAAAGATAGTAAGAAATAAAACACCAAGTTTTTTCTTAGTGGAGCCAATAAACAATAATATAGAAGAAGCAATATTGATATGGTTTGGTCATCTAAAACGAATGGCAGCTCGAAACTAAATGGCAGACCTGGAAGAGATGGCAAGAAAACAAGCACTAGATAGACGAGGAAAGAAATGGGAAGAGATAGGAAAATGTAAAAAACAGAAAGGAATTGAAAAATATATGGAAGACCCAACACCTTACACCCAGGAGCGGAATGCTATATGGAATAAGTAAGTTAAAATTAAATATTAAAAAAATTCACAATTGACTATTTTTTCGGATATTCAGACATGAATTATTCATTAAATTATGGGAAAATTTCAATGAAAATATGCACCGATCTTCATGAAAAGTTCCTGATAGATTGAATTCAGATTAATTTCGTGCAAATAAAAAGGAGAACATCCGAAAAAAAAAGTTTACTTTTGTATAAACAAATCAATCAACATACTGAATGTCAAGGAAAACATATAATTCATAATGAACTTACATCGGGGGTTGTTCAGGTTCCACCAACTTTCTTGGTGGTGCCTTCTTTGCAACCTTCTTCTCAGATGGCCCAGCACCCTTCCCAGCTGCCCTCTTGACAGGTGTCTTTTTCACTTTTGGTCCCTTTTTGGCTTTTTCTTCTTCAGATTTCTTTCTCGGCATCTTCTTCAGCTCGAGTTCTCTCTCTTCCACAGAAAGAGTTTCTAGGAATGCTGCATAATCATTTTTGTACTGCTGGGTTAGCTGTTGATAGAATTTGGTTTTCAGGAATAATTAATAAACACAAATTAGGAATTAGAGAAATTGTGACTCATTACTAGACTGAAACTAAAAATAGAGATAATGTTGTCTTTTGGACATATTTCCATTTATATATATAATAATAATAATAAATGATATTTATTGAACCAAGTAAATTACATGATTCAACAGGCTATTGACCTAGGTCCTTCTGCCTATTGTAATTATATAACACAATTGAAACCTTAAATAATTGAATATAAACTATAAATAGATTGAAAAAAAAAAATAATCGAATTGTAGAGTCAGAAGTGATATATACACATATAAACACAATCATATACAAGAGTTAGTTAAGGAGCATTTGGTATATATATATATATAGATAGATAATATAAATATATATAATATATATAAATATATATAATATATATATAATATAATATATATATATAATATAATATATATATAATATTTCATTTTCTAGGTCCAATAATCATATTCAATTCGATTATCAAATTGAAAACAGCCTTAAATGGGTTTTTGAAATTCGCGATTTAGGAGTTATATTTGACCATCAATTAAATTTTACACATCATATTGACTGCATAGTCAGTAAATCTTTTCAATTATTAGGTTTCCTTTCTAGAAATACTAAAAAACTATCTGTTATGGCCTTTAGAACGTTATATCTATCATTGGTATATTGGTTATTCAATAGCCTCACCAGTGTGGTCACCATATTATCAAACTCACATCGATCAAATAGAAAGAGTGCATAGAAAATTTCTAAGGTGTATGGCATTTAAAATGAATCTGCAACAAGGTGAATACGATTATATCAAGTTATGCTAAATTTGAATATTACCAGCTTGGAAAGTAGTAGAATAAGATCTGACTTGACTACTCTCCATAAGATACTATCAGGGAGATAGATTGTCCTTCATTGCTCCATTTGATTTATTTTAGAGTTCCAAACAGACCTACTACGTAACTTGGACTTATTCCAAGTTCCCTACCATCGCACAAATTATGGCTATCATAGTACGTTGTCACGTTTTGTTAGATTAGGTAATGAATATTGCAATAGAGGTTTGGAATTTACTGGAATAACATCAAATTCATTCAAAGCCAATTTAAAAAGATTGGTAGTATAGTGTCCGTCTATTACTGTAGTACTACTATAATTGTTCATTTTTGGTTTATATTTAGTATAATTATGTATCTATATTATATTTCATATGTAAAAAGGGGAAAACCCGTGTATAATAAATAAATAAATAAATAAATAAATAAATAAATATATATATATATATATATAGTGTTATGAAAAATCGCCTCTTTACACGATAAAACTTCATTTCTAACTTTTACGCAGCTCTAGGCACATGAAACATGCTGTACATAAGGAGAATCTTCCAAACGAAATTAAACACGATTTTGTTTAGATTTAGAAATCCCATGTCTGGATATTTGTTTTGCATGTTAACGACGCTCTGACGGAGCCGCCGCCCGTTTGTCCATGGATTTCGTGCAGGTGTCTTTTTCAATAGTCAGCGTTATTTTCTAATGGTCGACGCTGAGCAGAATCAGACAAAGAAACTTTGTTTATTTCGGATTCGATGCCGAAAAATATATTTTTGAAGAGAAGCAGTCTGGGTTCGATATTAACATCGTGTGGATCTCAACCGGTCGAGCGTTTTTACAGCTTACCCTGTCGAAGATGCCTCGTCGTTGAGGATTCTACGTTTGAAGATAAAAGGACCAATCTTATTTCTTCTCTTCGTTTTTTCGGGTCTGACTGAAAAGGTGAAGAAGTGTCAGAAGAAGAGGATTAGTTTCCGCCTGACAACGGTGAAGGGCAATTTAGGGGAAGAAAGAAGATTTCCACACCTTTACACGTTTAACGGAATTTTTCATCCTGGCCAATTTGGTATACGAGGGACATCAGAGAGTTCTTCAAAGATATTCTTCGCATCTTATCATCTAGGAATTTCTAGATCGGCGATTTTGATATATGAGGGACATCAGAGAATTCTTCAAAGATATTCTTCGCATCTTATCATCTAGGAATTTCCAGATCGGCGATTTTCTACAAGTCCTGAGAAGCTACTCCAGGGAAATAGCTGAAGCAAGAAGACATCTAGATCTTTCCTTCTTCGCTCTCTATCAGGCATCATGTCAATAAAAGAGGCCCACGAATCTAGAGATTAATTTGTCCCGGGGCAGGTTAGTTACTACGAGTCTATATTTATTGGGATTAAACATCCTTGCCTATCAAGACATCATTAGGGATTCCTCGAGAATACCCCACCAAAGTGCACCCCTTTGGACCTGGAACAACAATTCGCGTTCCTACTTTCCACAAATCCTGCAACGAAAAGGTTACCTTCCTGCATTTTGTTTTGGGATAACGAGTTAAAGTTAAATATTCCTAGTTAGGCGCGATTCACTATGCTCGTTATCCACCCTAGTTTTTGAAAAACCGTGATCCTACCTCCAGTCCTCCCAGGCTTTTTTTTTAAAGTAGTCATAGGAATAACATTGCACATCGCTATTCCTCGCGAAACCCAAAATTCATGTCTGAAATTTAACACCTCTGTTAGGAGACGAAAAAACCAATTTTTCTAATATAAATTTCACTGGCATTCGGTATTTGCGGCTATGGAAGAATCCACGAAAGAAATCGACGAGTTTCAAACACAACTTTCAATTATTCGAACTCCAGTAGGCACGACTAGCCAGAGTCGCTTGCCTACAGACAAACAGACAGAATTCGCAGCGAATCTGTCTAATGAATTGTTAGATTTTGCAAGCTTTCCAAAAACCGTTTCCTTGGTAGATGAGCCCGTCTACAATTCAATTAGGTCCGAGGAGCGTTGCTATAGACATGAATCGCAAATTTGTTCGGCTCTTTTTGAAAACAATAATGGCTCAGAAAGCCATTCAACTCGAGTCTCGACACCAAAATTAGATTCAGATAGGAATTTAAATACTCCGCGAAAATATGAAAGTATGTTTTCTGGAAATGAATTGTATATAAATGAAATGGGATCGCGAGAGGCGAGTCCACAGAGAGTGGAAATTCGGGAAAATCTCCCTTCGAGATTTCCCATAAATTTGTCAGAAAAACCCTCTTTGGGATTTTTCAATGATTTAGAAACTAAAAAACCCACTTCGGGATTTTTCCAAAATTTAAAGAAAAAGGTTATTTCGGAACTAGACTCTGGTGGCGAGCTGACCGACAGGGCTAGCAAATTGAAACAGGATTTGACACAAAAAATTTTGACTCCGCGAGATTTCGGAAATAGCCCGTTGGTAGAAATTCTCAAAAAAAGATTGTCGTTCACGACAAAAATAGGTTTCAGCCGGCATCTCGCACATCTGGCGAGATTACGGGGAGACAAGATGAGTTTCCAATGAAACCTCCGCAAAACTCAAACTTTTCCAAAATGGAGCAAAATTTTTCTGTCGACCAAGAGGCCTACGTGGAGGAACGTAGGGGTGGTGGAAGGTTTCCCCCGGAAGTAGGGGAGAGACGGGCCGAAACGAATGGGGGGATAATGGGCCTGAAATGTTTGAAAAACTTTTTGGCATAATACATGATTCCTTAGAAATCATTAAAGATAGGAGTTTTAGGCCGGGTAGTTTCCGCAGTCGCGAGGAGTCTGTCGCCGGACACCGAAATCCCTGGAGGAAAGCGGCTGAGGGCTCGGCGTCTATTATGGAAATTACCCCACGCGAAGGTTTTTCCCATAATAGGAATATCGACGGTCGTCGCAGTGAGGACGCTCGGGAGACGGCACGAGAAGCGGCCGTCCGTGAATTTCCTCAAGTTATGGGACCTCCTCGCGCAGAATGGGATTCGGAGGGGAAAAATTGCGAGCGGGTTTTTGAAAAATTCAAGTATACGCAACCCCCTCGAAACCGTTATACGGAACCCCCCGAAACCGTTATACGGAACCCCCCCGAAACCGTTATACGGAACAATATATATATACATATAAACTAAAAGGTAAAAATGGCACAATTAGTGTTTTTTAACAGTGTAAAGAATGCAACTATAGAGTTCAAATATATATAAGCCATTTAGTTCTAAAGCCTTAATACATTGTGTCCACATTTCGAGTGATCTGTTCAGAATTACTCCTGTGAAGTCAGTCAACAAATATAATCGTATTGAAATAGTTTTCGCCTATGATATGCCAGATATATTTTGTATAATTGAGTGGGCTCAAAGATTGTTCATAATGCTGATCTTATATATTCCAAAGAATCATTGCCAATTAAAAAATATTAATTTCCTAAAAAGCATATCTGAGAAAGATCATTTTGAATGCTGTGGAATATCCTTCAAAGTAAAAAGCATTCAGTTTCTGTTTATGCCATATATTCAAATCATCTTCTGGTTATGTGGAAAATGTACAGTGTCATAGTTGAAGTAATTAACTGTTATGACTATGGGGATTTTGTAGTTTTTATAGAAAGTATCACTACGCTGTGTCAAAATAAAGAACTCATCAGAGTTGCAATAGATAGACAAAAATGGTTATATTTCAAAGACCCAAATTGAACGATTTTCTAATGTACCCCTCAATACAGTACAAACAATCAGTCGTTGATCTACAACCATTTCGGCTTTGATATTTTGATTGTTATGAATAGCACCCGAGTTTAAACTCCGAGTATGTACTCATGACCATGAGCATGAAGTGCTAGTTTGTGCTCCAATTTATATGAATGAATATCAGAAGAGTACACTGTATGAACGACTTCGATTTGGGAGGCGTCCAAGGGGTGGTTCCACCCCCATGAAAACTAAAAAAAATAGATTTTTCTGGGAAGGAAAAAAATTGCCGCGTTTATATTTCTTAGAGAGTGTTTTATATATCAGAAGAGTGCCTTGTATGAACGACATCGATTTGAGAGGCGCCCAAGGGGTGGTTCCACCCTCATGAAATCTCAAAAAATAGATTCTTCTGTGAAGGAAAAAAATAGCCGCGTTGACAAAATTGGCAGAGAGTGTTTTATATATCAACTGGAAACACAGTATGAATGACTTCGATTTGAGAGGCGCCCAAGGGGTGGTTCCACCCTCTTGAAATAGATTTTTCTGCGAAGGAAAAAAATTGCCGAGTTCATAATTGCTAGAGAGTGTTTTATATATCAGAAGAAAACACTGTATGAACGACTTCAATTTGGGAGGCGTCCAAGGGGTGGTTCCACCCTCATGAAATCTGGAAAAAATCGATTTGCCTGCAAAGGAAAAAATAGCCGTGTTCATAATTGGCAGAGAGTGTTTTATATATCAGAAGAGTACACTGTATGAACGACCTCGATTTGGGAGGCTTCCAAGGGGTGGTTCCACCCTCATGATAACTTGAAAAAATCGATTTTTCTGCGAAGGAAAAAAGTAGCCGTGTTCATAATTGGCAGAGAGTGTTTCATATATCAGAAGAGTACACTGTATGGACGACCTCGATTTGGGAGGCGTCGCAAGGGATGGTTCCACCCTCATACCTTGAAAAAATCGTTTTTTTTGCGAAGGAAAAAAGTAGCCGCGTTCATAATCGTCAGAGGGTGTTTTATATATTAGAAGAGTACACTGTATGAACGACCTCGATTTGGGAGGCGTCCAAAGGGTTTCAAAGCAAAAATAAAAGGACAGGAGTTTCAATAACGGTCCCCAGTTTCGTAACAATATATAATATATTAAAATAACTGTCCATCATTCTACACAACTTTTAAGTAGTAGAAATGGAAAAGTAAAAAGGCCAAACTGCTCTCAAATCACGCTCAACATACATTGTATGTTACCAGTTAAAGTAACTCATCTTTGCTAACCAATAATATATTTCATCTACGATGGACATTTGCCTAATTTGTGAATTCAAAGCTTTGAGGAATTTAAGAATTTCAATCGAGAAATCAATTGACAATTAAGTTTTGTATAAAGTACAAACTGGCAATAGTGACATCTCTAAAATGCTATTATAATAATCGCAATGCTGTTGCCAAGACGAAAAGTATGGCAATAATGGCGTACCTAAAATATGGTGCTGCCAACTCACAAGGAATCCCATCTGCTCTTATTCGAAGACCAAAAGTACTTCTAACAAATAGAAAAGAGAAAACTCACCTTGTCATAGAGATCTTTGTAGTGTTTCTTATCCTCTTCACTGCAATGTTTCCACTGATTGGAAACATATATCATTCTGTCTCTAGCGGGCACTTCTTTGATCTTTTCAGTCTGCAACATGGTTCTAGCAAAAATATTGTATGACGAAACAGGCGGCTTGGCTGGTCTTCCCGATGCTCGTTCCTTGACTAATTGTTCCTTCTTTGTAAGAAACGACTTTTGAGTACTTTGAACGACGTGTTCCGGATGGTCTCTCAGAAATTCTTTCATCTCTTCCTGTGTGATAATCATAGAATCTACTTTAGGATTTACTACACACAGATTAGGACTTTCAGCGGATGCTGGACAGTAAAACAGTAAAAACTTTTTTGAACTTGGATTTAAATAATAAGTTTATCCTTTTTTCTTGGAAAATTCTCATGTGAAAATCTTTGGATACTTTTTTGACAGCTACATCTAAATAATGATACTATTCCCTATAATTGTAGTAGTAGTAATTATTTATTGAACTACATAAATCCAATTTAGAAACATTGAATTAATCATTAAAGCTACACAAAGTACATATAATTTGATATATTTTTTTTTAAACCTGTTAAAAATATAAAAAATAATATTACATCACCTTTTTCCAAAAATGCCCTTGGACTACTAAAAATACTATTCGACTCTTTCAACTGTATTTGAATATATGATTAAATAAATAATAGTTTTAAAAAACTAAAAAACACGCTTTTATAGAAAACCAGACTAAAAAAATAGAAAATAAAAAAAAAAAATTTATTTAAAAAAAGCGTGGGGTGCATGGTATCAATAATTATATAGTACATTACACACCTAGGGCAGTAAAGTAAGAAATGTCTCAGATCACAGGTAATTGTTGGCCGAGGCGATACCATGCTCCCCACGCTTTTTTTTAAATAAAAAAATGTTTTCCGTATTTTCCATTTTTTTAGTCAGGTTTTCTATAAAAGCGTGTTTTTTAGTTTCTTTAAACTATTATTTATTTTCAACTTTTTAGTTTAGTTTTCTATTAACGCGTGTTTTTAGTTTTTCAAACTATTATTATAATTATTACATTTTTTTAACTATTATTCTCCAATATTGAATAGAATTGGACCATAATCACAAAACGCGCGGCCATTTTGGAGCAGCCATCTTGAATCCTTCAATTTTGACAAAATAATCATAATCTCCGACCCCAAAAACCCCCACATACCAATTTTGAATAGAATCAGACCATAATTACAAAACTCGACCGCCATTTTAAAGCCGCCATCTTGAATTTTTCAATTTTTACAAAAGAATCATAATATTCGACCCCAAAAACCCCTACATACCAATTTTGAATAGAATCAGACCATAATCACAAAACTCGTCCACCATTTTGGAGCCGCCATCTTGAAATTTTCAATTTTGACAACAGAATCATAATCTCCGACCACGAAAACCCTCAGACACCAATTTTGAAGCGAATCGGACCATAATCACAAAAATCGTACGCCATATTAGAGCCGCCATTTTGTTTTTTTTTTTCACACAAAAATTTCTTAATGCATTGTCACCGGAATTATGTACACCTGCCAAATTTCAAATCATTCGGACGTCTGGAAGTGGGTCAAAATCGCGCCCAAAGGAGTCAGTTACAAACAAACAAACAAACATACAAGTGAAGCTAATATAAAGCGTTTAAAAAGTGGTCCCATAACATTTTTTGTCAGACTGAATATTGTTTATCTTGGTCTGTTAGAAACAAGAACTTAGTGACTTCCAAACCAATTCAACACATTGCCAAATATGCCATCTCTTAATTTTTCCAATGAGATGATTCGAACTATAGCTTGGAAAGTTCTATGCAAATCCAAAGGGTATCCCTGAAATAGTGCATTACTTTCATGTGCGGATACTATTAGCTATTTAAAGTAAAAAATCTTTGATACATTTATTGAAAAAAAACAACTTTTTATGCAACACCAGGGTGATTGTTCATGGTAGATGTTAGCCAAAAACAGAGTTTCAACTCTAAAGGTTATTTGCCTACTTGTCTGGACGAATTTCGTCGGATTTGGTTATCAGCCTTGTTCTTATATTAAGTTCATTAGGTTCATTGACATGTGTTTTTAATATTAGGAATGGTTTCTTCTGTACAGCATGTTATTTGAAAAAATCATTTCTCCTAGTGTATGGAGCAATTTAAAAGAGCCTCAGACCGTGTACTTACTGTTCTTTCACTCGACTTTTTCGGGACCACACTACCAGTTTACCAGTCATTTTGTATATTCAACATAACAAACTTGAAATTCTCAATGAAATGTGTTAATTATCAATGAAACTAGTAAAATTTAATTAAAACAGTTGCCAACCTCTTAGTAAAATTTTAGACATTGCCAAACCGAACGCTCAGGAAAACATTATGGTTCAGTTAGTGTATTATTTTGTTTAATTCTTTAGTGTTTTCTGTTCGATAATAAAAAGAGTTATTTTCAGAATTAATCAATTATTTCGATAAGACTTGTGTATAATCAATATCAATATGCCTAAAGCATTATCAAAACAGTCTCAACAAATAGTAGCGTCTTTAATAGACTACTTTGAAAGAGAAAATGAGGACCTTTACGTCCACTAACTGCTGTTAGAGACGTAAGTTATACTAATTACATATATCTATGAGAACTAAAGTAATATTATACGGTGATTTTTTATTTCAGAGGGTTGCAGATGCCTTGAATTTGAGTATTTCTACTGTAAACCGTATTACAATTTGTGTTGCAAATTTTCAACTTCAGGATGACTGATGCGTGTACAAAATGTAATCAAGATCTCGGAGATAAATATGCTGTATGCGACACTTGTCACTCTGTGCAACATCCCTCAGAAACATGCACAGGGCTAAGTTCATCGGAGCTTCGAGCTGTAGTCTTGGCGAAAAGAAGTTTGGCGTATTTTTGTCAAGAATGCCGCATTTCTTTCAGGAATGTTCCGGCACTATTAAGAGAAATGAAAAGTTACCTCTTTAAGAAGTGAAATGAATATTCTCAAGACAAAAGTCAAGTGTCTAATAACTGAAAAAATTGCATTAAAAACTGAGATAAATGATCTGAGAAATGAAGTGAAGCAGATAAAAGAAAATGAAGTTAGTGAAACTGCCCCAGCTGAAAGTATCATTATGGAATTGTTAGAGCGTCAAAGGAGATAAGCTAATATCATGATAGCTAATGTTCGAGAATCACAAGCAACAACCCCAGGGCAAAGGAAAGAAGAAGACGTAATTATAGCTAAAGATATACTTCAGAAAGTCAGTGTTAATGTTAATATTGACAACATAACAATATTTAGAGTTGGAAAAATTATACCACACAAAAATAGATTAATAAAAGTAATTATGATAAACAAAAATGATGCAATTACCATATTTAGAAACATAAAAAATGATAGAAATAATATTACACAGGGTATTAGGTTGTTTAGCGATCAGAAAAAAAAACAAAAAGACTATTATTTGAACGTTAAAAAACAACTTCAAAAATTAATATCAAATGGCGATAATTCAAAAACAACCAAATTCATAAATAATGTACCCACCATTGCAAACAAAAATTCAAATGAAAAAAAACTAACCGAATATCCTAATATACCGCTTAAGGCAGACATTATATATGGTAATATTGAAAGTTTGACTGCCCACAGAGACCAAGTAATTAATTCCATTCTACCATACCAACCATCAATAATATTATTTAGTGAAACACGCACCACTGTTGATATTGATGACTATGAAATAATGCTACCGGGATATAAAACAATTAGATGTGATTCATCTTCCCGATATACAGGAGGGGTTCTTCAATACTCCATTTACAAGAACTATACTTTAGAAAGAAATTTTTTGTGTTTATTTATAAAAATAAAATACAATAATAATGTAAAAATGTTAATTGGTGCCCTTTATCATTCACCTAATGCAAGTCACTCAATATTTATTGATCATTTTGAAAATATACAGTATCAGAAATAATTTATCTGGGGTATAGACAGAAATCTACACGAGCAACAAGGAACGCAATATATGATAATACCACATAAACAAGAGAGACGCACTGCTGTTACCCCACCCGACACATTAACTGACCACATGGCAATGCGACACAGCGCACATCGACTTGACTCATTCTTGCCGAGCCGTGGTTGCGAAAACAAAAGACCGTGACAATTATTACCTTTTGAAACATGCCGCCTATTTACACAACCGCAGAGAAAGTACAGATCATTAAGTGGTACTTTGGGGGTAGTAATTCTGTACAAGATACTAGAAATCTATTCATAGTGGCTTTTGCAGATAGACCTGTACCTATGGAAGCGACTGTCCTTTCAATTATTAATAAATTTCAGAATTTTGGGTGTGTGACAGCACATTGCAAAAAATGTTGTTCGAGTAGACAGATCGCCGACGAAGTGAATTTGAATGAAAGAACTGTAAGGAATATTTTGGAGAGAAACCACACAGAGACCACACAAGAACTTTTGCCTGGAGACCATTTCAGACGTATGGAGTTTTGTGAAACGATGGTCGAAAAATGCAATAGGGCATTTCGTGTAAATGATGACTTTCTAAAAAAGGTGTTATTTACCGATGAATCGTCCTTCTCAATTCATCGAAAACACAACCCATCCGTGAGTGCGTTATTGGTCTCGTAAAAATAAACATTTGAGTATTGCTGTGAGGACACAGTACCCAAGAAAATTAAATGTGTGGCGGACTTTTAGGCGATCCGTCATAGGCCCATTTTTTATTGAAGGGAATTTAAATGCAGCAAAATATTTGTAACTTTGCAAAATCAAATTATTCCTGCAGTTCGCTCTTCGATTGACTTTACGACATGTGGTTTCAACAAGATGGTTGTCCTGCCCACAATGCAGGCACGGTGGTTACATTTTGAATCAATTATTTCCGATCGGTTTATTTGTACGCGAGGTACAATCAACTGGCCACCTCGATCACCAGATGTAGCACTTCTCGATTTTTATTTCTGGGGCATGCTAAAATCGGAGGTATATCGGCATGAGTTCGAACGTGCCACCAATTTAGATGAACTGAGGGCAAAAATTATTCAGTTGTGTGCTCAGGTAACACCAGTTACCCTTGCGGCTACCAGAATAGAATTGTACAATAGATTCGGCTATTGTTTGGCCCAAAATGGTGGTTTGTTCGAACATTTAATAAAATAATTCCGTACACAAAATATTTAATTTTTTTTCTCTCCATTCAAGAAATAATTGTTTTTCTGTTAGAAATGAGTTTTTTGTTTTTATTCTTACAGAAATATCGTTTGCTTTTGTTTATGTTTAAGAATTTTCTTTGTTTTCGCGGCCACCACGGCAACAAAGATATTTTGATCTACCTGTCATCCGATAGATTAAATTGAATCAATGATTCAGTTTAATTTGTTCAAATTATCATGTGAAATTATCGTCAAAAATTCTTCTTCATTGCAGCGCACACATTCTCCCGACTGCTGCTGGTATGATACTGACGTCCTGAGCTAACCGCCCTGACTCTCCTATCTGTGTCGTGACGTCGATATCTCTTCCTCGAGCGAGTCGAGGAGAAATTGTAATGCTCTCTCAACATATAGCAAGCTATTCTTTACGCTCTCATGAAACCACCATACCCGAGATAAATACTTTCCGATACTGTATGCGAAGATCTTTCTCAATCGAAATCAAAATGTATATTAGTTGGCGATTTTAATATTAACTTTGAAAAAAATGAAGCTTACTCGGCACGTATTAAAAATCAATTGAATATGTATGGAATAAATCAAAGTGATAAAGAATGTACTAGAATTACTAATAATAGTGCAAGCTTAATTGATTATGCCATCAGTAACTTTGAGCTTCAAACCTTAGTTAGAATAGAATACTTTATTTGCCAAAATAACAAAAGATGTTTTAGCATCATCATAAAAATTTGGTTTCTTGTTTGCTTATATATAAAAAGTATATGTAGTGAGTATAAAAGTACATTCACACATTTCAAGTATGCGTAACATTGTATAAAGACATTAAAAAAAAACAGGAAAGACAATACAGTTAAAATCTTAGTACTGAGGAGAGATCTGCTTCTACGAATTCTTCGATGGTGTAGATGTTAAGTGCTAGAAGGATTTTCTTTATTTTCAATTTGAATTTTGATGTTTGAAGTTCCCTAATATGCGTTGGGAGTTTATTGAAGAGTTTAATAGAGATGTTAACAAAGCTTTTGTGAGTTAATGATAGTCTATGTTGGGGAATTATCAAATTATTTGTGAATGTAAGGTATTTTTGTTTTTTGAAATTGCTTTCTTTAGATTTAATGTAATATAGGCAGTGATAGACAAATAAGGCTGGGAGAGTTAATATGTTTAGGTTTTTAAAGATATGTCTACATGATACGTTGTAGTTCACAATGTACCCAAGATAACTGATCATTCTTTAATCTCCGTTAATTTGTTAAATAAAATATCCCATTCACCAAACACCTTGAAGAGTTATCGTAATTTGGGAAACGAAAACATGAATAAAATTTGTATGGAATTATTTGACAATCATTATTTACTCAACTGTGTAGACATACAAAGGTTTTACGCTGATTTTATTAATAAGACTGAAAATACTGTAAACATAATTGCTCCAGTCAAAAGATACTTTTCTCACCAAAACAATCTTCCATGGTTTGACAATAACCTAAAAGACATAATTAAAGAAAGGGATGAAGCATAACAAGTTTTTAGACACAACAGGTGTGAAGATAACTGGTTAAGGTATAAAAGTTTAAGAAATCATATAGTTAATTTACTCAAAACTAAAAAACAAAAATATTATTATAATAAAATTGATTTAAGTTCTAAGAACCAACAACTTATGTGGAAAACCATCAAATCATTAATTAATACAAAGACAAATAGAGGCGATACAAACAATATTGAATTTGAAATTGAAGGTCAAGTAAAAAACGGAAATAGCAGAAACTTTCAACAAGTATTTTGAATCTAGTCTAGAAGAAATTGTTAAATCAATTAATGCTACTGCTTCTTGGCAAGGTGAAATTATGGTGGATTCTAGTCTCGAAATTTTTAAACAAATTGAATTGAAAGATCTTACAGAAATTGTTAATAGATTGGAAAATAAATCTGGTACCGAAATTGTTGATATCAAATTTATAAAAGCTACTTTTGGAGTCATAGGCCATGTTTTGTTACATTTTATAAATATTTCTCTCCAATATGGACAATTTCCTGATCAACTGAAAACTAGCATAATCATACCTGTTCCTAAAGTAAAAAATACTAATAAAGCGGGAGAATTCCGTCCAGTAAACACCTTACCAGGGATCGAGAAACTATTAGAAATGGCTGTATATGATCAGCTCCTAAATTATGTTGAAGTCAATAATATTCTCATAAGTAATCAATCCGGTTTTAGGAAAAATCACTCTTGTGAATCGGCTTTACAACTAACGGTTAGTAAATGGACACAATCTATTGATAACGGTGATTATGTGGTAACAGTTTTCTTAGACTTGAGACAATTGACTGTAATATATTAATAAAAAAACTGGAAGCTATTGGTTTTAAAGGAACCGTACTAAGATGGTTTAAGGACTACTTAAATGTTCGAAGGCAAATCACTAAAGTTAATAATGTTCATTTATATCCTATTGACACAAAATTTGGTGTACCTCAAGGAAGTGTTTTGGGTCCTTTACTATTTTTAATATATATTAATGACATCGGCTTATGTCACAACTGCGACTTTATGAATTTATTTACTGATGATACACTGTTATCCATATCTCATAAAGATTTAGATGTAGAATTAATAAATTTTATATTTATTTTGTAGGAATAAACCACCACCTATATATGAAACTGATACGCTTGCAGAAAAATATGGGCATCAAGTGCTTCGTCTTCCACCGTATCACTGCATGTTCAATCCAATCAAACATATTTGGAGATTAACAAAAAAAACTATAGGGATAATGTGGGTAGAGATGGAAATTCAGCTGAAAAATTACTGGATATATGGAAAGAAGCTTCAGACAAAGCCTGATGTATGGGCTAAAACTATTCGACATACCGAACAAAAATAAAATTACACTGGGATAGAGTTGGGTTTGCTAGGGAAAATGTTCAGCCCCTTATAATAAATTTTGATTCCGATGATGATTATGGGGGGAACTCTAGTGCATGAGATCTAACCTAACCTTCATCACTCAACGTAAAAGAGGATACTAATGGAAACTAGAGAAATATTGTTTTCGATATAGTTCTACTGATTTCAATACTCACTGTTCAATAGTACAAAAAATCTTCGAAATATTGCACATAATGGCAACGCTGTAATCTGTCATCTTGTGACGTAATTCTCTTCTTAACGTGAACAGACTATAACAGCCTTTGGTGGACAGCCACAAACCTTCGGGCATTTGGCTGTTGCCTTTCTGGATACCATTCAACATACAGTCTTATTCTTGCATTACCGGCACAATGAGCCATCACGACAAATATTTCTTTACCGGCTCAAATTATCAAGTGAATACTAAACACTTATCTTCAACTGCACACTTGGCAACGCAGCCGATGAATGTATCACTGAATGCGGGGTAGCCAGTTATCTCTTTTTGAAATGACTTTCAATATTTAATTATTGGAAAAACAGGTGACTTTAGGAAAACACTTTAAAGAACTTTTTTGTTCTACATACTCTTTCAAGAAAAACATTATTTTCGGAATCATCCTGTTTGTCGATAATATACCCGATCTGTCTAACAAGAATATGATTTTAAGGAGTTAGCTCATACTTAGCAATGCGAATTAACTGAATGACTTGATTGATAGTGGGATATTAAATGGCAACAATGGCAAGCGAGTAAAACGTGCATCAGTGTTCCTCTCGCATAAAAATGAATTTAGCCTAATTTGCAAAGTATTAATTTACAATAATTGTGTGAGCTGTCCAAAACGTAAGTGTTGATTCATCGTGAAAAAAAAATTTCCCAAAAAAAAATTTTTGCCGTGACTCGCATACATAATGGGTTTGACAAAGAGAGACATAGAAGAAATAGGTGCTATAGTGGAAGCAAAAACCAAAAAACTTCTTGAAGGCGAGTATCTGCAAGGTGTTCTCGAGAGAGCTCTAAAAAGTGTCACTGAAAAGTACGACAAAATGCTGACAGAGTTACATCAGGAAATTGATTCCTTAAAAAACTATAACCATCACATGAGCTCCCAGTTAGATAATCTCGAGCAGTTCTCAAGGGCTAAAAATCTACGTTTCTTTGGAGTTGCAGAGACTGAAAACGAATCGGTAATTGATACAATCACTAAAATTATCTGTGAAAATATGAAGGTAAAAAACCTTAATGAGTCAATGTTAAAAAAAGTGTCACCGGGTTCCCAATAAAAACGCGGACACAAGCAGACAACAACCTTCCTGCGTTTTGGTGCAGGTTTAGCGATGTTGCCGCTTGTAACAAAGTCCTGGGGAATCGAAGATTTTTGAAGTCAGTCGGTATCTCTGTCCATGCAGATCTATCCAAGAGGAGGGTGTTATGGATGAAAACATCTCTGGAAAAATTCTCAAGAAAAGACGTTTGGAGCTTCAATGGAAACATATTTGTAAAACTGATAATGTAGTGCATCGAATAAAAGGCGAAAAGCACTTGAAGGAACTTTGTGGAAACTAACAATTGAACCGTATTGTATCATGAACTAATTAATTTACTTATTGATGATTCTATGCTTTAGTTAAATCCATTCAAAAGGGATTTTCATAAGATTTTCTTTTTCTCTCTTTTTTTTATTTTGGTTCTTGCACTTCAATTATGTAATGTGCGACACTGCACGATTTGTTTGAAAGCAATGTTTTTTCTTTGAGTTATATTACCTATCAATGTAACTGAACTAAAAATGAGAGTTTTTTTCTCATTTATATAATTTTGCAGAATAATACTGTAAGAGCAGGAGCGCTACCGTTACGTAACTGTTGACTAGTTTTGTAGGGCAGCGTTAATTTTCTCTTTCTCTGAATTTATTCTATTCTATTTATTTCTCATTCTTTTCCTCCACATCTCTCCTTCTTCTTCTTACTCTTATCATTTCACCCATACTAAAATTTAATACACTTTCAGATTATGCTCAGCGTATGTCATTTAAACATTAGATCGCTACTAGCACATTTTACTGACTTTCAAAATAAGATTCTCGATCGGATTTGATGTTATTGGAATTTCAGAGACATGGATGCATTCAGGTATAGACAGCAACAATGTAAGTCTTAATCAATATACTTTTTACGACAAGACAGGCCCACCAGAGGCGGAGGTGTTGGTCTTTATTTGAGAAACAAATATAAATATGAAATAATTTTCAGTCAATGTGGTGAGCATGTAGAGTGTATTTGGATAAAAATTTCTATGGGTAAAACTACTCTGTTGCTATAGGAGTAGTCTACCGACCACCAAATTCAAATATTTCATTGTTTTTGAGAAATCGAAGAAATCTTCGAATATTTTCTCCAATCACAATGATATCATCATCATGGGTGACTTCAACATAAATATGCTTGACTTTGATACAAACAACAGGATAGGTTTTAGTCTATTTTGGAAATTTTCAATTTTAGGCAAATTGTTACAGAACCTACACGAATAACTAGTACATGCTCCTCATTATTAGACTTAATTATTACGAATTGTGAAGATATCGCGAAGTGAAAGTTTATGAATGTGATATATCAGATCATGCACTGATACAGGCCAAATTTCACATTGGTGAAGGTAGACAACCACAAAATCAAATAGTTAAATATAGAAATATTAAGAATATAAATATTGATAGATTCAGAAGCGATTTGCAAATCTACCTTGGTACTTAATTTATAACACGGACAATATTGATCACAAAATATATCAGTTAAATGGATTCATTCTTCAAATTCTTGATCATCATGCTCCAGAAATAAAATACTTAACAAAAATTGTAAATATACTCCTTGGATTACTGACAACATCAAATTGATGCAGAAACTGAGAAAAAAAGCTCTAGCTAGATTCAAAATTCAAAACTTCCACAGCATTGGTCATACTATAAGGAATTGAGAAATCTGATCAGCGAAGCTATAAAGCTGAGAAAAGGGCATACTTAAATTTCAAACTAAGTAACACAGATATCAAGGGTAAATGGAGCGAACTTAAGAAACTGAATGTCACTAAGAGTGGAAACAAAGAACTACCAAAGCAACTGAAAAGCTGAAGCTATTAATAATTTTTCCTAAGTTCTTGTACTAATGGGGTCAACGAATGAACACTTAATTAACTTTATAACTCCAACCAAAGAAGGATTGACGAACAGTTTACTTTTCATTGACTAGGAAATTGAAACTTCTAAAATAATTGATAATATAAAATCGCAGGCTTATGGTGATGATGGAATAAATATTACCATTATAAACCTTTGTGGACCCCTCATTATATCTATAATTACTCACATTATAAATGAATGTATAAGTCAAAATTACTTTCCCAACTTATGGAAAAGTGCAAAAGTAATACCCATAGCAAAACTAGTGATCCCCAGAGTTATAATGACCTGAGATCAATCAGCGTCCTTCCCTCATTTTCAAAATTCTAGAAAAAATAATGGAAAATCAAATCAGATCTTACGTTGATCAACATAATATATTACCATTGAAACAGTCTGGTTTTAGAAGCGCACAGTTGCTACAGCAACATTAAAAATAATCGATGATATAATTAGAGCTCTCGATGGAAACAAAGTAACAATTTTAATATTATTAGACTACTTTGAAGCATTGACACCATAAATCACCGAATACTACTCTCTATGTTGCACTATTTTGGATTCAGTGATACAGCTATAGTATTAATTTCATCCTATTTACATGACAGAAGACAGAAGGTTACTCTAAGTGATACATCCTCGAATTGGCAGGAAATAAATTCAGGGGTACCCATAGGTAGCATTTTAGGACCTTTGTTTTACACCCTTTCACATCCACTTTCACTGAAAAACTGAAATCCTGCAACTACCATTTATCTGAGATGATTCTCAGATATATTTCTCCTTTGATCCACCAAATCCGCAGAGGCCGTAAACTGTATCAATAGTGACTTGAATGCAATTTTGGAAGTATCTGCAGATCATATGTTGAAAATCAATCCCAACAAGTCAGTTGCTATGATATTGGGACCGAAAATATTTCGAGCAAGCAAAAGTTACGATCTGAAAATTGGAGATTTCAAAATTAATTTCAAGTCTCACTCTAAAATTTAGGGCTTATTATAGACTCTAAGCTTAGATTCACTGAACATGTCACTTATAAACTCAAAACTGCTTATGCATCTTTGAAATTGATATATCCAAAGGAAATTCTTAAGTACAGATGTCAAAAAAATATTATGCGATTCACTAGTTTTGTCCCACTTTAATCACTGTGATGTGGTCTATCACAATTGTTTAGATAGCAATGACATAAGGCGTATACAAAAACTACAAAATTCATGTATGGACTAATTTTTGGTATAAGAAGTAGATCCAGAATTTCTCACAAACTAAAAGATTTAAAATGGCTCAACATGAGCAACCTGACGCCTACACACAGCCTGCACTTTCTTTAAAATCATCAAGTATAAAAATCCTCCTACTTACATGATCATTTAACTTATAGAACTGACGTACACAACTTGAATTTAAGAAGGAAATTGGTTTTGAGGATTCCTGCTCACAAAAAGATTGTTTAAGCTCATTCTCATATAATATATCTGATACAATCAATTAGCATGAACACCTGAGAACCCCAACTGTTTCGACCTACCGATCAGTACCTTCAAAACAACATTCAAAAATCATTTATCTTCTTGCTCAGCCCGACTAAAGTAGTACACAAGCGAAGCATTAGCATCGAGAATCTGAGGAAATGTTAAAATTGCACTTTCCTGACCTCATTTCTCTCTTTCTCTCTCTCTCTATCTCTCAATCTTTCTATCTCTTTCTCTTTTCCGCCATTACTTCGCTGATCTCATCCTTCTTCTCGGCCCTATCAACATGACTTTTTTCAAATGAAGGCCTTGGTGGAAGATCAGATGCGAGGTAACTTAGCAATCTGAACCAAAGGCCATTTGCTCATCACATAGGTACCTACCTACAGATTTATAAATATATATTTTTTTTTCTAAATGTTATGAAATGTGGTGTGCAATAAACGAATTATTATTATTATTATTATTATTATATTTATAGCTCGATCACACTTCCTTATAGTCAATAGAATCAGTAATTTGACTAACCAGAAAATATCGGTTGAAATGTTTGGCAATCTCTAGGATATCAGTACAATATGGGGATTGAAAACCATCGATAAATATTATTTCAGTATAACAAAGGTCATTTTCTTCCCCATTTTATGTTCCAAGTCTACTTGTCAATAATTTTTTTATGTCTAAGGAGGTTAACATACTGGTTTCTCAAATTGTATCCCACATTTGGTCTATAAGTTGAAATGTTTATTGTTCCTTAATTCATTATTATAATGAGGAAGTTGGTTCTTCTTGATTAAAACCGAGGCTAGTTTATCAACAATATTTGAAATTTTCAAGTGTGAATTTCTCCAATTTTCAATATTCAAGACATCATTCGTGTAAGTATAAACATCAAGTGGTTCTAAAATTGTTACTTACGGAACTCCAAAAATAAAATATTTCTGATTTACTGGATGTTTTATCAATATGTTCAATCTCTAGTAAAGAACATTTTCAAATACAGTTTTTTTTAGAATTCATGAAGAGAATAACTTTCCACCAGAAATAAAAAAATACAAGACTTCATATCTCACTGAAAAACACTTACTTCATACTTGAAATTTTCAGCTTCTGCATAGCTGATCCATTCCATTTTCGCATCATCCGACATATTTTTCCATCTTTCCTTACAAACCTCCTTGAAGGAATTCTTGTCTTCAACGTTTTCTTTCTCCATTTCAGATATAAGATAATATTGGAATGGCGGCAGTGATTTTTTTGGTGCTTTCGCTTTTGGCGGTAATTTTTCTTTGGGAGATTTTGGAAGTGGTTTCTCCTTGGGCAATTTAGGTACAGGTTTCTCTTTCGCAGATTTTGGCGACTTTGCCTTCTCTGGTTTGGCCTTATTGGCTTTTACCAGTTTCTCCTCTGGGTGCAATTGGCTAGAAATAACCAGATGAATAAATTATAAATGGTCGTGATGAAAAGACATTGAATAAACAATGATGGGGTAAGCCTAATTAAAATCTTAGTAGTAGAATGGGTATCTATTTGTTTTTTACAAGCTTTGGTAGACTCAGACAGCTGCTCCTCTTAACCCTTTCGATCCGAGCGCCGTATGTATACGTATTACCGTTTCGCGCAGTATATTTTCAAAGTAATGTTTCTTAAAAGCCGAGGGCTGTACAAATCTGGCGCTGAAATATAAATAAGTAATATACATCTGAAAAACTTCAGTGCGACGCTGACCTCGCCTTCCTCGGTTATAAGAAAAGAGGTGGTAAAGAGCGCATGAGCTGAGAAGATGACAGGTTTACATCAGACTCCCATATGATCTGTTCTATTTATACATTTTTTTTAGAAATGCAGGATATTTGGGGTTGGGTTGTGTGTGATTATTATTATAAGTAGATTAGTTAGAGTATAGGTCTATAGCAAACGAATTTTGAATGCGAAAGAACTTCAAGAAATGGCAAATATGGTTATAAAGTGTCAGGAAGACGATTTTCTTGTTTATCCAAGTGGAGAGAGTGATGAGGATATTGATGAATCAGAGAACGATGATTTCATTTCGAGAAAATGGCGAAAATTATGATGTTCCTAAACATTTAGAATCATCCAGACCTGTAGTCAGAAGATGTTTGTTCCAAAAATAAAAAAAAGCGATAGCAGATACCTATGTCATGAAATGAAATGCATAAAGCACACAAAGTCGTCTTCACAAAAGGTTCAATATAAATTGAAACACAATTGGTAGACCGACAGGCTAAAAACAACTACTTTCCTAGCAAATACCACGTAGAACGTTGAATGATATTCACCTGACAATCCATGCAAACTTCGATATAAATGGATATTGTTCGCAAATGTTTCTTTCTGATAAGCTCAATTATGTTTAAATTCATGTCGTGTCCGCCTAACAATCCGCATACTGGTTCAGGCTTTTTGGCCCTCATCAGAACGGAGTAGTCACCAGCCAGAGATCCGGAGAGCTCTGGCCGAAGCGAGACACAACATAAATAAAATCATCATCGAGCTTAAAACATCTTTAGGTAGGAGAATTGTGTGGAGTGTTTCTTTCTGTCACTAGGTGTCGCCGGTTAAAAGTTATCTTTTCCGACGCACTTAAAGATGTTCTAAGCTCGAAGATGATTTTATTTATGTTTTGGCCCTACCCGAAGCGTTCAAGAAACAACTTCTTGAGCCTTTCAAATAAAGTCAGGCCCCCGGAAACCTTAAATGCTAATACAACCTCCGGAAAAACTCACAATATGCTCCTGGAACATCAGCAGCGCACTCGCCCGCAAGGATGAGCTGCACGAACTGATATCCAGAACACAAGTGGACATCATCGCCATCCAGGAAACAGCGCTGAAACCCCAGAAGAACTTCCATCTTTCAGGATTCACCTGCTACCAGACAGACAGACCCGGTTGTCGCACCCGCGGAGGCGCAGCCCTGCTAGTAAGGACCGGCCTCGAACAACACGAAGCTGAAAAACCAGAACTATCTCGAGGCGAAGCAGTCGCAGTAAAAGTGAAAGTCAGTTAGCATAGGAATGCTAAGAATCGTCTCAACGTATATCCCGTCAGGGGGTAATATACAAAGAGAAGACCTAGCAGAACTATTTCCAGACCATCACCCTACTGTAGCCATCGGAGACTTCAACGCGAAGTCACGGACATGGCACTGCAGAAACAACAATCCACGAGGCCGAAATCTGGAGAACTTACTGGCCGACTACAACGACATCGAAGTAATAGCCCCCTTCGTACCCACCTACCACGGACTAGCAAACCACACACCAGACATCCTAGACATAGCACTGATACAGTCCATCCCAGCCAACACTGAGATGGAAGTATTGAGACGAAGACTCCTCAGACCACAACCCAATCCTACTAACAATAGGGGAGGGAGACGCGGAACCTGAGGAACCAGCTACCAGAAAGACCACCGACTGGAACCGATTCCAAAGAATCATACACGACTCCATAGGACACATCCCACAAATACACACAAAGACAGACCTCGAAGGAGCAACAACACAGTTGCAACAAACCATCCAGGAAGCCATAGAACGCAGCTCCAAGACCACTCAAACAACCAGGTTCAACTTCCAACTAGCACTAACCCCAGAGGTTAGGGAGTTAGTTAGGAACAGGTGCCGCTTGAAAAAGAGATACCAAAGACCACTGGCCCCCGAAGATAAGAGGAGAATGAACCAGGCAGGCAGGCAACTGCGGCTGGAACTCAAAGCTCACCAAACACAGCAATGGACGAACAGGATGACAGAAATGAGCACAGAAGACAACTCTGAATGGAGACTGCAGAGAGTACTTCGACAAGGCAGAAGGAAACCGTGCCTGCCACTCCACGGAGAGGGGGGCCTGGTCTACACTGACAACGAAAAGGCAGAAGCATTTGCGGACACCTTCGAACGCCAGTGTAGAGACAACCAGGTCAACCTAACCGACGAGGTGGAAGACATGGAAACCCGAGCCAGTCAGACTGTCAGGAGAATAAGACGGATCAATGATGCCGAGCACGTCCTTGAACCAACTTCGCCAGAAGAAATCAAGGACATCATCCGAAACCTTGCTACCCGCAAAGCACCCGGACCAGACCAAATTTCGAATAGAGCCTCAAAGGCTCTACCGAGAAAAGGAATTGCTGCCTTGACCAACATCGTCAATGCAGTGCTCAGGCTCAGACACTTCCCGACCATGGAAAGAAGCCACGGTTATCATGATCCCCAAACCCACAAGAACCATGTGATACCGCAAAACCACCGAGGCAATGCAGTGCTCAGGCTCAGACACTTTCCCATGAGCAAGGTGGCAGAGCGAGTCATCCAGAGACAATTGGAACCACTCACGGAAGAACTCAACGTCCTACCAGATGAGCAGTTCGGCTTCCGACAAGGACACTCTACGGAAATGCAGGTCCTGAGGATAGTGGACTTTGCCGTAACAGGCTTCCACCTGGGCAGAGGACACCACACAGGAGCCTTATTGCTAGACGTTTCCAAGGCCTTCGACAGGGTCTGGCATGATGGCTTAATCACCAAAATGTAAAGTTGGCAGCGACTTCTTAGCAGTGAGGACCCTAGAAGCAGGAGTACCGCAAGGCGCAGTCTTATCTCCACACCTGTTTTCCATCTACACGGCGGACATCCCAAAGCCTGCTGACAACTTCAACAAGCTAGCGCTGTACGCGGACAACACAGCACTAGTGGCCAGATCGGTGAACGCAACGCAAGTAACCCGATACCTGCAAGATCAAGCAGACAAGCTTGAGGACTGGTTCAACCTATGAAAGATCGAGATCAACGTGGAAAAGAGCCAAGCAATACTTTTCACCAGAAGGCGAACAACACCGTCAGGACATGTCATCATGAATGAACAACGAATCCCATGGGCAAACGAGGCCAAATACCTTGGAGTCACCCTGGACAAAAGATTGACATTCAGGCAACACGTAGATCGGAGGCTCGGACTAGCGAAAGCAGCCCGAAAGAACCTCTACCCCTTCATAGGATGCAGTAGCAACATGGACCTCCAGTTGAAGCTGCTCCTTATCAGGACCATCCTCCTCCCCATCATCCTGTATGCATCCGCCGCATGGGGTCAATGCGCACAAACATACAGGACCAATATCCAGTTATTCTTAAGCGTGAGCCTAAGAATGGCAGTGAGCGCTCCCAGATACGTCCCGAATAGATTTATCTACCTGAATGTCAATCCGAACTTCATTGACGACCATCTTCGGAACCACGCCACCGCAACGTTCCTGAAGACGGACACCCACACGAACCCGGTGATCCAAGACATCCACGCAAACCTAAACCTGGACAATCCCAGGTTTAGAGAAAGGGGAAAGTATATGCGACCAGTCTACCAAAATGACCGTCCACCACCAAGAGTAGCACTCCGGCGCGTCAGGTGAGTAACAACTCAATACGAAACACGTAAGATTAACACACCCACATCACACCATACACTTACACACCCATCAGGTACATCACCACCACGCACACACAGCACAAGTCAGGTAAACATACAATGATCAGATAACAAGGGGTTTAAAGCACTCAGAGGCTGACTTCATACCACAGGAGGTACGGTTTCAATCTCGCAAACGTGCCATTTGCGAGTTGAGGACCGCATGGAAGTGGACAGTAAATCTCGTTCACACATAACGTGAAGGGGATTTACTGTCCATGGGCGCTCAATCTTAACGGGGGCGTGGTGTGTGTGTATTTATGTTGTGTCTCGCTTTGGCCAGAGCTCTCCGGATCTCTGGCTGGTGACTACTCCGTACTGATGAGGGCCAAAAAGCCTGAAACCGGTATGCGGATTGTTAGGGAGACACGACATGAATTTAAACATAATCGAGCTTATCAGAAAGAAACATTTGCGAACAATATCCATTAATATGGAAGTTTGCATGGATTGTCAGGTGAATATCATTCAACGTTCTGCGTGGTATTTGCTAGGAAAGTAGTTGTTTTTCGCCTGTCGGTATACCAAATGTGTTTCAATTTATATTGAACCTTTTGTGAAGATGACTTTGTGTGCTTTATGCATTTCATTTCATATCTTATCCCCCTTCATATGGCCTATGTGTTACTCCGTGCTTCGAAATTATCATACCAAGAAATTAGAAATTATAATAATGAATAATAATATTATGAATAATTCCCTTTTATTTTATTCTTTTCTTCCTGAAGTACGAGCGCCTTATAGTTCTTAGTACCCAAGATACGAGCGCCGTATAGTTCGTAGTACGCAAAATACGAGCGCCGTATGTATCCACCCGGCAACATTTGGTGCGTACATGGGGGTTGTCATTGAAAAGAATACTGCGTATCGAAAGGGTTAATAAAACCTTACAAAAAAATAAACATGATTTCTCTTCCTGACAATAAAACTTTAAAAAATGTGACAAATAATAAATTACAAACAATGTAAAACCAAAACAATGAAATCAGAAAACGAATCAGCTGGAAAAGTCTATGAATATTTTTTCTTTTGTAGGGATTGATTCTGATTATGTTGCTTCAGATATTAACAATGAAAGTCAATCGTTTTTCTAGACACCAATTACTGAATTTGATATATATTTTAATGAAGTTTCCAATCTTCTAATAAAGCAGTGTACAAATCATATAACACCCCAATAGCATCTAACAAA
Organism: Gonioctena quinquepunctata; assembly: GCA_018342105.1. Lineage (NCBI taxonomy): Eukaryota > Metazoa > Arthropoda > Insecta > Coleoptera > Chrysomelidae > Gonioctena > Gonioctena quinquepunctata. Next base: position 1,388 of record JAFIRS010002019.1, on the reverse strand, counting down.
CATTTCAAGGAATTTATTCTGAAATTTCAAAGCAATAAGTGATTCTGCCATCATATAAAAATGTAATGAACATGACGTTATAAATTTTAGACCCACAAATCTTTCATTTCTTTTCTCGTAAGTATGCGAATTTTTAGCGTACAACAAATTGAATGACTACCCAAAAAACAAATCATTAGGGATACTCAACATTTGTTGTAAAATGGTTTTTAACCGCTTTCTTAGTTGTTTGACCAACCCTCAGAAGTTAAAGAAAACTTGTACGAGTTAAGATCACGGGGGCCTTACCTTTTATAGTGGGATCCGAAACATGGCTTTAATTAGGGAAATACTATTGATACCGCTTTCCTTTCATTCATCCATAAAATTTAAGTTATTGATAATCATGCACTAGGTTATGGCTGTATATTGATTTCACCAAGGCCTTTAATAACATTGATGGAAAATATAGAGATGCGGCACTAGGCGCCACCAAAGAGTATATTGGCATATTCAACTGTTAGTCAATGGACTAACCCTTATTTTTATTTAACCCAATCACGAATAAACCAAAAAATAAAATTCCTTAGGGGCATTTAACATGCATTTTCGATGGAAAGGTTCGTAAGCTCCGCCCATCCTGTTTGATGTCACGACTTAGGTAGTACATTAATAGCCAATACTGTTTGTCCTCTCAGTATGACTTGTTTTTTGTGTTTGTATCACATGAAAATAAATATATTATTATTATACTTGCTTGACGAAATTCGTTTTTAATACTGTTTATTTTCATCCAAGAATTTTTACAATCAGTTAGGTCTGTTTTCGCCCGCTTAATTTAATCAAATTTTCACTTCTGTGAGAATCGAATGTAGATAAAAAAATGAAGATAACAAATTATTCACCAATACATCTTTACATGCGCACTAAAACTTACTAAAATTCCTCCATCTTCAATTCATATTCTTCTTTATTTTTTTGTGCGGCTTTCTCATATTTTTCCTTCTTCTCTGGAGGCAAACTCTTGAACTCCTGACTGCACAGCTTGCCTACTTCCGTCTATAAAAGAGTCAGTGAAAAATATACATTAGTTTTATTCAGATTTTCCCCACATATTTCACCCTAAAAAATTCTTACGGCCTCAATTCCTGGATTTTCGGCCTGCACAGCTTCTCTCCTTGTGAGATAGTAAATAAAATAGACACTAAGAGGCCTACGAGGCATATCGGGATGACGATTTTTTTTGGCTTTCGTTTTCTTGAACTTTGTCTCGCTAACCAATTTTCCAGCATCTTCCAAAACTTCCTTTAATAATCTAAAGCGACGTACTTTCTTTTGTATAATAGCCCATGTCTTTTTACAGTCTTCCACAGAGTAGTTTTTGAAAGCAATCTGGAAAATATAAAAAA